>LUCH01000490.1:62832-81379 GCA_013368495.1 Paragonimus heterotremus
CGAAAACGAGCTTGTTCGCCACGTTTTGACTTCTGATGAAACTTCTGGTTTCTTCAATCAAATGTTGTTATTAATTGTTAGTGTGTGCTGACTAAATGGTAGGCAGTTATGTTATTAAGTAATTCCACTGTCTCTCTCGGTATACTCTGCTTTGTCCACGATGTCGGTCCTTCGTCTTTCACTGACTTACTAGAGGGTTGTGGAAACGACTGAGTTATCCTAACGGAGGTCTACAGCAATGCACAAGTAATGCTTCACACTTCCAAGACAAACTGAGATAATTCGAGATGCAACAAGGGGAATGAATATTGTATTTGATACCGCAGTACACTTCACATTATACAATCTCACATCTACCGTAGAAACACTAGATTACCGATTAACTAAAACCGAGCAGTATATTCAGTCTTATGTAACTAAGTCTTTCCTGATAAATATGGTACAGTTTCAACGGTCAACGAAAATGAACAGATGGAGGAAACTGCAACGGGACGTCTAATGTCACCACTGTCGAAGCGGTTGTACAAAAAACGGAGGAAAATCTCACCAAAGAAAACCAACTGAGAACTGCCGATACGATAAGTTGATGGTACTCTGTGAGCTGTCAGAATACGTGTGGAAGACACCATTGTTGATAAACTCTAGCATACACAATTTGAGCAAACACTAATCTGTAGAACTGTTAAGATGCATCGTCTAAATATCGTCACGACTGACACTTCATAAAATGTTATCTGACATCACCAACCCACTACTTTGTGAGTTTGCCATACAAAGTTAACCTTTGGTTGTTGCTGAATTTTGAAAACTGGCTTGTATACTCACAAGTTCAAACAAAAAAACACTGCTCGACCACCTGTTAGAAAAGTGTAGTGTACAAATTCCAAGACTACGTAAAGACATTACGATGGTCAAACCAGATAAACTAAACACGATTAAGCCATGAAGAGATGATAAAAATTTCCGATTATCTGATTTCACGAAGACCTATGAAAAACCCACCGGACATGAACTCTACTGGAATTCCTAACGAGAAAAATACTGACTACTTCAGAGAAGCTCTGTGAACTTTGTATTCAGTAATTCCTACAATAAACAGACGTGTTTGAGTAGAAATGGACAAATGCTGTGAGTTCACGTGAGAGAAAGGTGTAGGGAGAAATGAACTCAGACATCACATAGCCACTCAGTGGTGACTGTGCAAGCGGCCTTGACGAAAATCGTGAGATCACGTGTTATCCAGTGATGCACGCAAATGTTCAGAGTTGGTTTTTTTTATTGAAAAAGTTCAGGAAATTCGGAAGTCATCAATTTTGGGTAGAACGGTACAAATGATATTACCAAACGATACATCAAAAGCCACTTATTTCAGCTCATCTTACAAAATTATGATCAAATTTACTTTAACTGCGCCTTCATGGATGCATATACGTTTGCGCATTTAGCAGCAAGTGTATATATGTCCATATATAAATATATATGCATATGAAACTGTACAAATATGTCTACAAATAGACATTTACATGAAATGGTCATACATCAATCATATATATATATATATATATATATATATATATATATACAAACGCCTTCAGGCAGATAATTTTCAATATATGTATATATGCATATATATATATATACCTATTCAACGACAGCATAGATACATCCACCTATATATACATATATAAATATGATTATACCAAATAAGTGCGTATGTGTATATGGGTATTCAGCCAACCTACCAGTAGACGTTTGTACACATAGGTAAGTGCGCCTTCTAGCTGCAATATTGCTAGCTATTGAAATCATGGTTGACACGGCAGCAGATATGATCGTTGTATACTTCTTTAATTGTCAGTCGTTTCCACAGAAATCTGATGTATAAAACGGAATCGATCAGCAGTCGGTCTTGTATAAATGAGCCCTCTAAACAAGGGAGGTAAACACAACAACATTCTGTTTACAGCAGTTACGACGAGGACAAACAAACTCTCCTTACATAATAGTTGTCTTTGGTTTAACCTGCAAAAGAAAAGGCTCGAATCTTCTGTCCATTCAGTTTATAACATTACTCGCTTTAAAAGAAAAAATATAAATCCTGATAGATTGCAGCTGTTGCGCTCCCACAGACTTTTCACTCGACACCTTCCTAGAAAAAGCACTAATGTCAAGTTTCGCTGCGGTTTAAGCTCGTCAGGAATGTATACGCTTGACATGGTTGGGACTAGAAACCTCGACAACGCTCTCATGAGGCAGCCAAGTTGACAACTGCGAAACTGAATTCACATAAGCCATCGTTCGTTCATTATAGGCAAACACCCGAACACATTCGCTCGTGAGTGATGATCATGATGCTCCCTCGTCTAGAAGTGAGACACGGCAAATGATCTATTTACTCCAGTCGATGACCTCTCGATTAGGGCTTCCCTCCAATTTGTAATCACATAAAGTATCAGACTTATTAAACGAAATTTTGATTAACATGAATTAATTTATCTTAGTGTAACTAAGAAAAAAATCATATTGTCCTGTGATTTATACGGTATAGACAAGTGCTGGTTTGTGCCAAACGATATGCATGAAAGGGTTGAAAACAAAATTAGAGGTCATGCAATCACGAACACTCTGAGCATTGTCTAGATCTGAACGGAATGTCTAAAGTTTGCAGGTGTTAGGCTATGTAACCATTCCAAGATATCCAGAATTTCACATTTTGACTCAGTTGGCCGCCCACCTCATTGTGTCATACGGAGTCCACGAAGTAACCCAAAAAGAGTTTCTGACTATGCAGTATTTCTTAAGCAGTTTACTCTGGAATTCCCCAACACCATTGCTGAGTAGTGGGCAGATTATCAGTTAGTGGATTCCATGTGACGGAGTGGGATAGGTGGAGAATTGAGTCAAAAAGTGAAACTCCTGCCTCCCTACCCCAACAATTACGGCTTCAGTGAATTGTCTTCCCGTCACTGGTTCGAGTCCAGCCGAGACCCATAATTAGATCTCTTGTACATTAACGACTCTGTCACACTACTTATCAAGAAGACGACTGGAAGTACCGGGCATTTTGGTCGAAGCTGAGTGATGAGACCCAACTTCATCTACAGCGAAGACCCTATTCCACAGTAGACAAGGTGTAAAACATCACAATACTCTCTCGCGAGGTAGCAGGAGATGATGGTGATGCCCTGATAATAAGAAAATTCAATGAGTCTTTAAAAATGTTGTTTCTACGTTGGTATTGTCTTTATAGTCGTTGGTTCCATGGTATTTTCCCTTCCAGTTGTTTGTCTACACACGGTTCATCCCGCTAGTCTGTCAAATGATCTACGCTTCATGGTCATATTTTCACTTGTCTAAACTTAATCACATATTCACCTGTAAACAGTACATACAAATGACCACTCCTAAGGAACATAATACGGTTTATTAACAGTTGGAATATTCTTAAGGCCAAGTGAGCACAAAACAATTTGATAACCGCTCAAGAATGATTATTAATTCGGTTTATTGATAGCCCTCCTTTCCTGACGCAGAAACCTCTTCAGATCAGAAATTTTGCCGTAATTAAACAGGTCTAGAAGTAATCAGCTAAACGAAGCAATCAGTAACAGGCTGTTTGTCAACGATACGTAAACAGAGGTCAATACTAGATTCGAATTGCTAATTACAATGGATCGGAGACACGAAAAAAGCTAGACAGGAATGAAATCGATATGGCCTGTTAGGTAGATCGATCACGAAGTTAATTAGTTACGGGGAATGCAGATGGGGTGTGTGTTAAGTTCGGCGTTGTATTCAGACATAACGTCAAATCTGTTTGATCTATCCAAGACTAGCCGCCATTTGCCAGAAGGAATGTCTGTGTCATGAGTGAAAGATTATCAACAAACCAAACTACCAACTGCTCACATTTCGTTCCAGAATTAATTCGGTTTGCATCATCTCACTTTTCTATGCAAAAGCATTAAGGAAGTCAATCGCCCTATCGATTATATTGTGTATTGAGTGTCACTCGGGTCACATTGTTTGAAGTATGATGTTTACATTTTCGTTCAAATCTAAGAAATACCAGCACCTACCAGCTCTCGTCTTCTAACTGTATTACTGGGGGAATTTCATTTCCGTTTGTATTACGAGTTAATATGGTATGTGTGATTGATCTTGTAATTGGTTTTTGTCTTGCCGTGTTACATATGTCATATATGTATGCACTGTGTGGATGCAACGAAGAACAACGAACCCCCTCGATTCATCTGCTTAATATAGACCCTGTGATAAACAAACATCAGGACTGAACGAACAGCTTTAATGTTGTATCTTCCGTTATTCACCGAGTTCCTTGTTCTGTATTGGACCAATCGGGTAACAGCTTGTGAAGTTGCGTTATGACTGAGATCAGCTAAAGACAGAGTTTGATTCCATTTATTCTGATGTGCACTTCTCATGAATAACAGTTGCTCATTGTAGTCAATCTCAGGTCTTCCCCTCATTACTAACACAGAAGGTTCCAGTTCAAGTACGATTCTTGGGTTCATTTGAAATCCCTGATGTCGGGTATTACAACACCCCCGGAAGAATTTTATGGAAAACAGCCATCTTTTTTGCTACATGTGTTTAATGTGAACCTTGTGACAAATCTGTTCGGCTATTCTGTGTGTTAGCAACATTTCCCATAGTAACATGTTGATAGGAAACATTTTTCCATAACAGACGAAGAAGCGTTATTTGAAAGTCACCTTGCGAATAATGTATGAATGGCTTTCAGAGAGTTGGAATGATATGAAAACTGTTCCGGACAACATGTTGCAGTCATCGTCCGTGCCGTAAGTACACTGAGGTTAAGTATGATGTGATTATTTTAGTTCGTTCCAGGACTTTCAGGTATCGTTCAGGTCCGGTTCCGACGTGGTTTGTATTACTCTGTAATTGAGACTCATCCACACTGGTTAAAATTACAACCTCAAAATCCGACCATCTACTTACACACTTTTGCGTTGTCACATACATGATAGACTGCTGAGTACCACAGATTCTTTATGGACAGGTCAGCTCAACAGCTCAGTCCGTCGAGGTAGTAGTCACGTCTCAGTGATGCGTTGTGCATAAATTAGTGAGTTGTCAGACAGGAACATGAAAGTTCTCTGTTACTTTGAATGAATGAGGAGTAATGGAATGTGTTCGAGTACATGATCCTAAGAGTCAGCTCCATCTTAAACATTAGATACACAAAGTTCACGCAATAATGACGATAAGTGTCCTTCATGAGAGCAACGAACGTCTATTGTATCTACCGAAGTGTATTTCCCTACTCTAAAGAATATGCCGACGAAACCTTTAGGCATTAAAACCACCCACATTAACTATCCTTCAGTCATTGAAACAAACAGAATATTTCCAAAGATTCCAAGGAATATACACTCTGGCCCATAGAAAGTGATGCCATATCTGGCATTAGTTTGGCCAAATTGTTTTTTGAAGCTGTCGCATTCCCATAGGTGCTTCAGTCAGCCCTTCGAGGAACAGTTTGATTTATGTTCACATGCCTCAACCGTGGCATGATGTTTTTCGTTTGTTAGGTACTTTTTATAAAGATGTTAGGCCCGCATGTCTATTTGAGCTCCGCGACATTTTTTGTTCCATGACAACTAACCAACTTATCTGTCGTTTGTCCTACATTAAAAAGACTGTTCACAGCTCCCTTCGATTTGCCCTTTGTTCCGTCAGATAATGATCCACAACAACTCTAGAAAGCTGGGGTCTTTCGGAAATCTCTTTTACGTCAATCCATAACCTTTTCCCGAGTCATTCAGTTCACTTCTCCGTGGCCCTATGCGGCCACGGTCACATGACAGATGGCATTCAGATGAATTATCTAGCAAACGTAAAGTTCATTAATTGATTGCGTAAATACGGGTCTCGACGTTCACATGGCTAGCAGATAACCTTGAAGATAAGATAGCGCCTTTGTGTCTCATTGGTCGTAGACAAACTACCGTTTGAGAAAACTTAAAGATACAGATTTTGAATAGAACTTGTATGTTTGTTGTGAAAACGATTGATGTCGATCAATACAGCAGTTGACCATACAATTTTTTTGCATGGAGTGAAAAGAAGACGGGCCTTTTGAAGTGACACAGGACATACTAGGTTAAATGAAACTGGTAGGAAACCTCTAATAAAAATAGTGATCAATGAGTGTTCCATCAAATTAATTAAGTTAGAAGTCAGCCGATTGTAAAACTCTGGTCTTTAGCTGGATCACTGAAGGGATTTAAATGCCAGCTGAACTACAAAGTTCAGTTGACAAGTGAAAAATTTTGTTTTCTGTTCCTGCCAAGTTGAGTCGAAGTCTAGATTTTTCACAATTGGATCTCTTCTAAACTGGTAAAGAGCATTGTGATAGCAGAACGAAACTTAACAAAAAGACAATCTAAAGGTTCCTGTCAGGTTGGATACGGGTGTTAACGCATGATCCATAATTTCAAACAAGTTGATGAATAGCTTTTTTGAATTCATTCCAATCTTTCTTTTATAGAACAATGTGTCAGACTTTCCACATTTATTGATGAGCAGGCCATGTATTGCGTTATCATAGCAACTGAGGTTTCAGACGTTTATGAAAATCCCCGTTTGTCCAAGTTTATTGTGTCCTTGTGTTTTATACCGATTTCGTTTCTTCACTATTGAACAAAGTTCCACCTATGATTACATAAAGCGTTGTGTTTTTTACATTTTAATTGGGAATATGATAAATAGATCATCAAAGGGAATCTTCCAACAGCTTGTTGGTCTTCCGGATTTACTCACAGTTTTAAAATGCAAATAACAAAATGTTTACTCGTCTATATGAAACTGAAGTAATTCTGTACATTTTGTACGCTGTTTCAGTCCGTTGATTACACACAGATCGAAAGTTAAATTTATACCCCCAGACGTGTGAAAAAAAAGTAATGGCGCTCACTTCACTATGATCAAGACGGATTTGTTGAATCTAAAGTTTCAGTAGGAACCAGTTGTGAATACTAGTGTAGTGAGGACGAGCGATCGTACTATACTACTCACACCACTGTTGTTCAGGGGTGTGTCAACAGCATGGATTTTGACATTGAAATAGCCAGGTGAGAAATACAAGAAGAAAAATTGGAGTGCAGCACCGCATGAAATGGTTCTGGGTACATGCGGGAACCGAACACTGGCGTCTGTGGAAACCTTGACGTTCTGGAGCCAATACCGTACGCAGATGAGTGATTCCGTTTGCTGTCATGTTTAGACGCATAACCCATGTGTTGGCTACCTGAATAAAAAAACCTTGCGCCATCGGTCTTCTCGGCTCATAACACGTGCACAACTAATTTGATCTCTATAAGGAAAGACAATAGCTCTTCTGTTTTTCTTCAACCTATAACACCGTGATCAAAACATCACACACTCGGGTAGAAATCTCCGACTCGCTTACACCTATTAGTAAGCACATGCAGATGTAAACAGAAATTACACGAACAGAACACGTAACGTGATTCACCTGGTCTCGCGCAGCTGTTAACTCGATTCTTGCTTGTATTGCTCACAGTTGTAGTCAACTTTATCACAAAGAAAAACCGAAGTCCCTTTGCTGTAAATATTTAGTCCACATGGACAGACGCTTGGAAGTTGTTTACTCTGATTAGTTAACCCTTTTGGCAGCAGCCAGCAGACAAAACGAATTCGATCCAGTGTCAAGTACTACCAGTTTAAATACCGGCCGGTAATACTTGAGTTGCCTCAAGGAAAGACGCAGTTGTCCTAGGAATGGCAACATATGAACTAAATACAGAGTTTCTCTGGCAGTGTGAACTCGATTGGCGGGCAATGTTTTCTTTTGTGACGGACTGATAAGAACTACGACCAAACTGCCACCGGATAGCATCATTAAGTCAAAAAGAAAATACATTCCCTAACTCGTCAGGTTCTGTAATACTGGTCGTCAAGTTCACAGGAGTATTACTTAGAGTTTAGGTATGTTTTTATTTAAATAGTATGTGAACAGGTAGCTAGACATTCATCCCTCAATAGTATGCTAAATTTCATTGCTTCGCATGACAGTTAAAAGTGACCTAACGACGGATGCCTCATGGTTTGATTTGTTCTAGCAGTTGTACTCGTAACGATGTTTCTTGTGGACTTTTTAGTTCGCAAATCGTCACTACTCACTTAGTAAATTTCCATGTCACAGTAAGTTAGCGCCTCAACTGTCGCTGCTTGCAAACAATATATTGATCCACTACTGTCGTACAAAGTACTCATAAGTAAACGATAATTCTGGGTAAGCAAAATGTTTACTGTATTCACACTGTCATACCTGTCACACTGAGAATGACTTCGTTATAAGTACATTTAAAAGAAAACCTTTATGTTTTAGTTGGATTCGCTGTTCAAACTTCCAAAGCAATGCACAGTTCTTTTCTATTGGAGACTGGTCTGTGTTCATATGCGTTTATATGTGTTCATATGTGTTCATATAAGCGCCCGATGAAATCTATTCAACGGGTATCACTGAAAAAATACCACATCAAATTGCTGTGCCGGAAGTTTTTGCCATCCATCGTTAGATTTTCAGTTTGTTTACATGTACATATATCGAATAACGTGAAAAATTCCAACAAAATCTAAGATGGATCCGTTATCAGATCTCCTCAAATCGAACGTTGATAAATCTAAATCTGACCATAAAAATTTCATTTTTTTTACGTTTTTATACACCAAATATTCAGCAAATCGAATGCCTCCAAGCCGTTAAAATGATATTCTGACACCGAGTACCATTCATGAGTTATTGTATTGTGACAACCTACAAGAAATGCGGTGATATATTTACCAGAATGGACAACGAGCTTGCTTCTAATTCACACCGAATGCCCTGGACGAATTCGCCACTTACAAATGAATAGAATATAGCTTGGTCCCGTTTTCGGACATGCTTTAGTTGGACAATGTTATCAAAAGATTTACGTTTACGGTTGATTACCTGATTATTGTTAGCTGATTGTTGACTTGACAGTGCCAATTCCGGTAGTGGTTCGTTCTAGTTAAATCCATAGTTTTCCCCAAAGATTTCTAACCCTCTACAAGCAGATCTGTCCTTGAACGATTAGCGAGAGCCAAGACTCAAATAGTCGAAGTTACTATCATAAACTAGGCTGTGATGAGTACAGTACGGTTCGATGGCATATCAAATGATCAGTCATACGCAATAGGTTTTAGTAGGAACAATCAATGAATTATTTGATGAACAGTTATTTGACAGTGGGTTGTTTTAGTCACCGAAACAAAAAACCCGTGTTTAATAGCTGGTGAAAGTGTCGGGAGAACGCCGCTTCTCAGTATAACTTGAGATGCTGGAAATTTTATCTACAACTTGAGTTGCATGATTGAATTTGACGAGTGAGAACACCCAAACAAAACAACTTCAAAGAGCTTAATACTGCTTGATCCTCTACTAAGTCCCAAGTTCTCGATACCAATACCTAATCAGAGATGCAAGTATTTTCTGCGACCATGATTTAAGTACTACGTTTGTGACTGGGTTTGGCGGATTCATCAAATCTAACAGTTTTTGCCGATCATTTATGTGTAATACTCTGTTTACCTAATTTTTCTGAGAGGCATCAAAATAAACTCTGATAATTCACAAATACTTTAACAAGTCAAAATATCAGACTTCATTGGAAGCTTTGAGCAGTGGTCATGATCACTGATGACCGCTATGAATGCGAAATCTGTGGTGGGTTCGGAGTCACATTCAACTGTTAAATATTCAAATTGAACAGTTGATGATACCTTTCAAATTTATATCAACTTTTGATCAGCTTCCCATGAAAAGAAGTGACAGGCTTGGGTTTCGCTTCCTTCAAAGCTCTTGTTAGACGATTAGTTAGCCTGATCACTACTCACAACTGGAAGTGGTTAAAAGTGTAGATACGACAGTTCGGTTGTGCCTTATGTAAGGTTAACAAGGCAGTTATTGGAGTGGTTGCTCTATGAAACTGTGGCTGGCCGTGGTATGGAAATGCACTACTGACGAGCTCTAACAAGATTTGTTGTTCTCTAAACAGACTGACCGTAAGGACTATCTTACAACAAAAGTTGGAAGCAAGTGAACAGGAAATACTAACTGTTTTCCTTGGTGTTTGTTTGCGGTCCTGATATTACCGCATTTCTACTTCAACCATCCACTAGAGACCGAAGCCTTTCTTTGATTACGTTATGCTTTGTAATTGTGTCTCTTTTGAAATCACTCAATCTTTGCGTAACCCCAAATTGCATGAACCCGCTATTCTTCAGCTGACGAACATACGTAGGTGTTAGTTTTGAACACTTGTCTCTAGGCATATGGATGGGTTAAAGCTACCTTGACTTTAAGTTAACGGTGATTTATATGTCAAATAAAACAGAACAGAACGCTTGAATTGCTTTTGTGCACACTCATTACATTCGTCTCGAGTTCTCAGAAGTGCTGAGAGTAAACAGACAACAAGCTACCTCCAATAACTGTGACAAGTGTTTTTCACCTATAAGCTGGTTACTGTTACGTGATGGGGACACTCTTAGATCATTTAAGACCGACACACGTTCAACCATGGCTCTTTCGCTTCCACAAAAGCGTTCACCGTCTGAGTGCTACACAACCGTGCTAGTGATTGGAATACAACGCAGAAGGTAATATCAGAATAATAAGTATGAGGTTCCTCTAGCCCCACAGTCACTGTATGGTCAAAGTTGAACTGCAAGTTCGGATAAGCAGTGAACAAAACTCGATTCCGATCCGTGATTTTGGGATGGTCCTGTGAAAAACTACGTAGAGACGACCGATTGTGAAGGGTTTTCAAACTTTGTTGGCCGGAAGGTCCACATACTCTTTGCTATCAAACCCGTAGAACTCTCTATTGTGAAACATTGTGAAGCTTGAAAACGTTTCATAGCTGAAACCTAATTTTTCGGCAACTAATTTTGATAGAAGGTACACCCAAAGCGGAGCCGGTAAGTGTATAATCTACCATGAAGACGTTGGGCAATGCGTAGCGATGAACCAACGATCCCAACTAGTCAAAACAAGATTGGTTCACAATGTCATGCTGCTACTAAACAAGTTATCGAAGTTAATAATTAGATAATTCAAACAGTTTCGATCGACGGATCGTTTCCGGGGAAATAAATTACAATTTGGTACCAAACAGGCTAACGATAAAATATAATCACATAATGTGGCATTCATACTGAATAGAGTTCTCCTGAGCTGTCAACAGGTTAAAAAAAACAATGAGGACGAGCCGAGCTCCGAGAAGGTGATGCACGCACCACTCAAGCAAAGTACACTAACCAGCAACTGGCTATTCGTACAACTATCAAACTGACGCTATGAAACAAAAACATCTGGGTCAAAGTTCAGTTAAGGGCCAGAAACAGGAGAGGTAGAATATACAGGGATAAACATTTGGGGGGGCTACTGTTGGATCAGATTTTCACATGACTGAACTTCCAAATTCTGTACGTTGAGGTCTTGGTAACAGGTGACCTGTGACCATCTGGATGACTACAGATATACTTCGAATTTTCAATCGTATATTGCACAATACTCAGTTCATCCGATACTCTGTCGATAACCACCGCGGTTGGCGCTTCGTTATCCATCAGGTAGTGAATTTGAAGCCGAAATGGACCATCACATTACTAGGGCGATTATTCTACAAGATGGGTTTACCAAACTGAGACAATAGTGGTCAAATACCAGTCGCCTATATAAGGCGAACCGACCTTTGATAAGGTAAGGAATGTTCCAAGTAATTCACCAGGAAAATTATGTACAGTGGGGAAATCTTGCTGTGCTGTCTACGGCACCCTACTCGGTTTAAGTAAGCATCAAAACGCCGTTGATTAACAAGGTCCTGAGAACCACTGTTTGACCGTTGTCCAGCCAGCACTGTAAATGTGCATATGTTGTGAAGGATCGTAGAGTATTACTTGCGTGTCGTCGGCTGAAGAGCATGGTAAGCAGATTCGGTCTGTTCCAATGTTCATTCCAAACTGACGGCTGACACCTGTAAACCGATGGACACATCCGATTGAATTTTCTCTTAACTAAATTGTTCCTACTTATGTCCCATCTTCTTGCAATCGTACTGATTCGAACGAGCTTCTCTACTGTTTATACTTTGAAAGACTGTTGTGACTTTCCGTGACTTTAAAAGCTTGTCAGCTTAGAATTAATGAACTAGATCCATGGTGTACTCTTTAAAACGGGTGAGTTGCTTTTTTTAATGAATTGTCGTTCAAACTGAAGACTATCCATTCCAGATGCTACGCGGTTTATCCCGCGTGCACAACGCAAATGAGGGCAGCATTACAACTCGGAACGTGCATCAGAGAGTCTGAAAGCTGAGATGTTTGTGTTTATCGGCCAGTGCAGATGAGGAGGGATTAATACGGCCTTCATCTGTACTACAGTGTCCAAACAACGGAACTTTGTGGCAGGCATAGCTTTTTGATAGTTTGACGAACTATTCGTCGGTCAGAGCAGTTTAGTTTTTGCAGTAAGCATGTGGTTAGACTTTAATATGAACCAATAGAATCATCGGAGATGTCAAACCGTATCCTAAGCTGTTAAACTCGATGGCCAAATTGACTGATGGCTTCAGTGCACTTTACTAGTTTCCCAACAGAAATCGCATTTGATGTGCACTGTCATATATGAACTCAGAGCTCAATACTCGTTGACGTTGGTAAGTAGATCAGGGGAACTCGTGACTCGTGTGCCTTTGTGACTGAGCGTTCATTCTTGAAAAACTCCTCCTTGAGGAGAGTCCACTTGTTCTTTTAACTGGTTGCAAATGAGTACGTTAATTTAATGATCGGAAATGCTATGTGAGACCAGTGTTTCTATTTGGGTCCAGAGCCAAGTTAAGAGAAGCAATAACTAGTGTTGTGAACCATGAACCCGGATGACACAAGGGTTGTTTGGTCATTAAGGTAACATGTGGGTTATGCGTTTCAACACGACAACAAACAAAAACACTCATCTGCGTACGGTACTGGGCCCAGACCGTCACGGTTGCCAAAGACGTCAATGCTCAGTTCCTTTACGTACCAAGAACCATTTCATGCCGCTGCTGCACTCCGATGTTTTTTCTTGTATTATTCCTGCGGCTACATCAATGTCAAAATCTATGCTCTGTCCCCCACTACCGAATAGCAGTGGTGTGAGCAGTATAGCATGATCGTTCCACCTCACTACACTAGAAGAAGATGGTATTTAATGAAGTGTCATCCAGTTAGTTACAGAATTAAGAATGTCAAAAATGTGTGAAGCAAAGTGTGATACTTTACGGTTTAGTTCATACTGAATCTACGTCATAGGAGTCAGTAATCCCATATACTTCTACACGAAACTAAAATCTACAAATTTTTCCGTGTGCTGGCATTTACAGGATTTTATACCCCTAGAGCATTGCACACCTGTTCCAGCAGTCGCTTGACGAGTATTAGTTTGATGTGTTTGACGGAAATATTGCTACCTAGTTAGCCTTAGATTGTGTTCCTTAGTCAATAGTAGACTATATTTAGGCTTTCTCAGGGGTAGTGTTCAAAGACTGCCTACGAATTTATTTGTATACTCAAGTGATCCGCTCTAAGGACGTTGTGTAAGCAACTCTGATCCGTTCCAATCCACCTGTCATATGGTTTTCATTAACGAAGGACGACTCATTTTAAACCTCAGAAAGTGCTCCTGGTATGAATCTGAGAGGTCCATCTCTTCAATGGGAGTAAATACCATACCTCGTAGAAGCCTCACGTGTGAGCAAACGTGTTTTTTGGATTTTCACTCTGTAAGTAAAACACTTTATAAATTTTCGAACTAGGATGAATTGGATCATACACGTCTGAAAGAACATTTATCGCACAATATAAGATGGTAAGAAATGGAGCAAACAAAATGTCTACGAAAAATTCTAGCACTAATGAGTCATACATTCTTACTAGATTCGAAGAAACAATAGGTGAACAACGTTTTCAGGTGGACAAACGTTATCAAATGGCACGGGATGGACTGAGATTGGAAACAATGGACGTAAAATTACACCTTCTTCATTTCAGTGAAACTGTCGTTTGCAGGGACAAGTTTATTCATCCCTTCCTTCAAGACTAACAAGAGAAATCACAAGAAAGTGCTTTGTATGACTTTTGTTTGTCGATAACATTCTATCAGTTTATATATTGTGTCAAAGAGACAAACTGTGGGGATGTGACCAACACGACATTTTCAGCAAACCTCTCAAATGATTTTTTGTGAAATGACCGCTTACTCTCAATTGTTAAAACATTGGTTGGGACAAACTGGTGATACCGCCATTGAGCACCATACTTGTTCGTTGATACGCAATAACAGTCGTGTTATTGAATTATTCAATTTTGTCATAGACGAAATAATGGAAGACTGTCTGCGGCAGTCAAAAGATGCCAGCGTGGACCTCCTACCTTGTGGAAGACTGATTGATCATGATTATGTTGACGATAAGGTGTTGTTTGACAACTTTCAAGCGGTACAAACAACGCTAAACGCTATTTCGCGTTCTGCTAAATGCTTGTGAGTGCTCAAAATTCAAAGTGCTCCTGCAACATTGCTGTGATTACGTACATTCAGTGTTAGATAATGAAGTCATGGAGGCTGTTGACCGGTTTGTATATCTGGGAAGCTGCATCATCGGCGGCGGAGGAGGTGTAGGGAATGAAATAGAGGCGCGTATTTCCCAGACTAGGGCGGTGTTTACTAATCTGAGACACCTATATCGACAGAGGGGTATTTTCCTGAAGCCTAAGGGTCGCGTATATCAAACAACAGTGAGGGCTGTATTACTTTACGGCAGCGAAACCTGGCGTCTCAGGGTAGTGGACGTGAACCGTCTTCAGGTGTTTGACCACCGATGTTTGCATTCAGTTGCTCGTATCGGGTGGTACTAGCGAGTAAGCAACAAGGAGGTTAGGAAGCGGGTGTTTATGGCATTGATTGTCAAACGAGTTCTTTCGTTCAGTCCTTACATTTGCGCAGACTTAGATGGTTAGGTCATGTACTAAGGATGCCAGCTAGTCGTTTGGCACGTCGAGCACTGTCTGCCGACACAAGGTGCGAGGTGGACAGAGAATGACTTGGCGTAGACAAATCAAGTCGGTCGGGAAGCGGTTGGTCACTGTAGATCGGGTTCGTCCCTTGGCTGGTGCCCTGGTGACTCACAGAGTCGGTGGCTTGAGACATTAGAGGAGGGGGTTGTTAATCGAGCTCAGTGGCGTGAATGTTGTCGTTGTTTGTCTGAATTGTCTTTGAAGTGAGTGAGTGACGCGAGGTAGTGAAAGCCGTAAGGAAGCTGTCTTGCTGGTGACGCCTTATGTTCATTTACAGCTCGTTTGTTTGTTTGCAAGGTGTTGGCGGCTTGATGTTGTATGTTTGAATATAGTATTTAGTTCCCCCTCCCCCTCTTTTATCTTCTCCCTTCCTACATAGAGTTTTTTCCTTCGTGGTTGTATGGCAGTTAAGCATCAGTGTGAACCACTGACGTATTGCTGTCTATGATGTTGATGATGATGAACAATCGTGCTACTCCTAATAACAGTACTTGTAAGGAATTTGGTTGTTCACCAATCAATAGTCAAAATACTGGACGACCAAACTGAACCGTTTGCGAAATTAAAAAGTAGTCGAAAAATGTTAACTTTAATTCAGTTAGACGGTTAGCATAAATAGTAACTGGCTTTCTAAGACCGCCCACGCGAATACCGTGGGTTCCCAAAATGGAATCCGATCAGTCATGTCTTGTTTGTCAAGTAAATGATAAACAGGTATTCGAGAGCCAGTTGACATTAGTCACATTCCGTTGCACATAAAGAGTGGCGAATAGTATAGAGGGGAAACCTATTTTTGGAAATAAACGTGATGGGAATGCACTCGAGCCGAAAAGATTTGCCGCCTCACAATCTACTGCCAAGTAATGTGCGTATGATGCGCATTGCCAATATGTCTGGCTACTATGGTCGTCTGCAGTCGAATTGGCACCAGAATCGCGAATAAGACCACACAGAATTCAGTTAGAACGAAGTACATAATGCGCATATGGAATATATTAACGGTCCAGTTTCACCATGTTAAGATCTTCAGGAAACGAATAACTATCATCTCATTAGGCTTGGATTATATGAAGCAACACGGATATCGCACTGAGCATTAATAGTTACTAGTCACAAGGTACCTACGTTTTATTCAACCCGGTGGCGACTTCATGGATATAAGGATTGTGTTCACGTAGAATTCCAGTGCACACAAAGAAATGTTTGCACACTGTAGAAACGTCGTTAAGTGGGCCCAGACTGAGAAACACGTAATTGATTTGGATGAAAGTTTGGATCGCACTGGAAATTCCCGTCCGGACGAAGACATGCGTTACTTATAAATTATGATAAAAACGAAACTCGTGTCTAGTGCTTCCTTATAGAATGGATAGTTCGAAAGGTCTGTTTGAATATGATTACTGTGATCAGGCGTAGATGAGTTTCAATTTCCCAAACTCTAAACAACGACTACAAATTCAACGATATGTCAACGGAAAATATCACTGCAAATTGATAGACAGCTTGATAATTTACTGAGTTATATGAGTTTTTGGCGAAAGTTCATAAGATGCTTCCAACAAGTCCTCATACGTTAACGTATCAAAGAACAGATAATGATTAACTCAACAATGATTCGTAAATAGTTTACAGTCAGGGTCACGTCATTAACCGATTATTTCCACGTCTCGCACTGATCGATTGAACAAACCTTAATCCATGTTGTGCTGTGTTAGAGAAGCGACATTTGCCATGTCTATTATTACCAGTGACAAAACAATGCTTTTTAGTCTGACATACTCAGTGGTTGAATTAAGCGTATTTTGATCACATTGCTCTGAAATATATGACATGATTCTGATCTCTTCAATTGCACTTTCATGACGTTGTCGGACCTGTACAGCGGATAATATGAAACGACCGCAGTGGTTGAATGTGATGGACTTTGTCATTGGAAATCACGCAAGAAACGGACGTTATTTCTCGGCCACAGAGTAGCAATGAATGACACACGACCAGTTGGTTATCAACAGATACAACAGTGCTCGACCAATTTTGTAACCTTGACTGTAATAGGTTTAAATGTGATTGAAAAAGTGGGTCATATTTATTCACTGCTTTGTGGATGCAAATCTTCCCCCTCAGACTATTCTAAGACCCGTGCTTTTTAAACCATTTTCGGACCTGATGGGAATTTTCTGGCTATATGAGACTTATCACCGGAGATGTTTGGATCCGAGTAGTGAACAACAGTATAATCAAATAGGTATCATAGAATGCATGTCTCTTAGTTAGCGTAGGTCGCGTATTCAACATTTTATGGATGTTATTACAAAGCGCAGCGAAAACAGTCAGGTCCACTCCGATTGGAACAGTGAGTACTGTTCAGAAGTTCCTGACTGACAGTCCGTAATACGAAGAAAAATCTTTTACCAGCAAACAACCATCTGCTTGAAGAAAACGCCGGTATACAAATCACTGTCAGCTCTGCTTATGAGATCCGTTTCCTCATCTGATCACACCTTACTTTGGCAGTCTTGAAGTTTGTGTTTTACCTCTGTTGGTTAAAAATCCCCAGAATGATCGTCAAAAAGAAAGTTGC
Source organism: Paragonimus heterotremus (assembly GCA_013368495.1). Taxonomy (NCBI): domain Eukaryota; kingdom Metazoa; phylum Platyhelminthes; class Trematoda; order Plagiorchiida; family Troglotrematidae; genus Paragonimus; species Paragonimus heterotremus. The sequence continues at coordinate 80,564 of LUCH01000490.1, forward strand.
AGCCAACAATCTGGTTTTCGGTTATTCACCATCAAGCCAAATACATCACACCTATATGAGATACTTTTATCAGAACGAAAAGGAGAAACAAGTAACAAGTTCAACTGAGTTCAAACACGCCATCGATTCACATGGAGACAACATTTTGATACTGTTACTTCACAATTATGAGGTTACTGGAACCATAGCAGTTTTGTCGGTCATGGTGTGGTTGCTAGGCGACGACAACTTCGTAAGTTGTATTCGGGTTGAAAGTGAATAAAGTTGACGATCGGATATTGGCTGTTTTTCCAAATGAGTTGTCTACACAATCTATTTATATTATAGCGAATTCTGTAGACATTAGAGAATTTCTGTCTGCTAAGTGTTACGACATGCAAAGTCTTCCAAACATCCTGACACATTGAACTGCCATTAGTTAGACGACTAGGTAATGGTGCGAGTATCCGCATATTTTAATATTATTATAGCTGATTCTCAAGATCCAGTGACAGAAGTTGACGAACTCCCGGGATAATAGGGAAGACGAATTGGCAGCTCTGGCATAGTTACTGCACCCAACTGCCCGTCACCATCACAACCAGCATCATCCTCATCATTCTGCTTATCACCATCTACATCATCATCATTACCACGTTCATCATCATTCCGTGGATCCGCATCATCATCACCAATATAAACACCTTGCTCATAACCATCACCATCATCTTAATCATCTTCATAGTTCTGTTCATCATCATCATCATCATCATCATCATCATCATCATCATCATCATCATCATCATCATCATCATCATCATCATCATCATCATCATC
>LUCH01000490.1:108049-118115 GCA_013368495.1 Paragonimus heterotremus
ACGAAATAAGGCCGGTTGCTAAATGAATGACTGATTGAATTCTACAAGTTTTGCGTAACGACTGTGCATATGGAAATTGTCGGTGAAATTGAAAAGAACTGCTATTCTACACCAGAAAGAAACATTTCCAGATTATCCTTTCGGATCTGGATGCAGTGAACAATAAGGTATCTTCTGAACAGAGAGGGGTATGACACTTACTGACACAGCATCTTACGGATATTTTGTCGTCGAATAGAATAACAACTGTGATTTGAAATTCGCTGTAAGATGCTTGTATTGCAGTAATAACCTTTTAAAGGCGCTTTGCAAGAAATTGAGGCTATCTACGTTAATTATCCTAGTGGTTATCTATTTATACAATATTTTGTTATTCGTGTTTGTACAAAAATTGAAAGCCATATAGAAGAATGAGTTGATTACACCGTCAGGCTATGTGGATGGGAAGATTTGCTATTGGGAGTATTTTCACTTCTTTAGAAGTTGGCGCAAATGTTGGTGCTGAGAACCTACTCTGCTCAGATGTTCCGTATGTCGGGTTGAATTATGCCACTTTCTGTGAGAAATTCAAAAAATGTCAATCAGGCACTTAAAGGCCTGAAAGCACAACCTGCCCGTAAAAAATGATTTTTTCCCTAGACGTCTAATTGGAACAAACTGTCAGACCAGGGCACAGCTTTATAATCGGAATCGACTGACAAGCGTCTGGTAACAAGTAGCCCACAATTTTCAACTCGTAGCTGTCACAGGACGGTAGTGTTTGAAAAATTTTATGAAATTTGTGAAGACAGTTGACTGTGCTACTTCATGCTCCATTACGGAATGTAATTGAAGGAAGTAGTTTCCAGTTCACAGTAATCCGTTTTTATTCACTAAACACTAATAATATCAATCACCACTTTCTATGCGACACCTAAACCGATTAGACTGCCTGTTAGCTACATGCAAGCGTCAATGGAAAAAGTCAAATCTAATGGGCGTTCCTAAATAACCAACAATAGACTGGAACATCAACTCCTATAATGTCGTGTGGCATGGGTCTGGTGATACAATCATAATCGGACTAGATTCACTCGAACAACAGAATAACGAGATTTGAGGAGAATGTTCTAACCATCTCAGTTTACTTCCTTGTTTCACGTAGTGTAGTTGTTTTAGTCAAATTAGTCATGTGAAATGTGCTTAAAATTAGACGGAGAACAGTACGGCCTTGATTCCCCAATCTGCTTGGATGAATTGTCCACATCCCTCCACAGAACTCGTCGATTTTTCGTTTTTTTTTCTGCAGCATAACTTTATGATTGCTAACTCTTAAAGACTGAAACATATTGATTCACAATAGAGCGAATTGGTTGAATACCAAGGCTATAAAACCAACAGGTACTCTCCACCGCTTAGAACATTTACAACGTGGATTAATCATCGTGGGACATAATTGACGTACGATACAATATAACTGAATGGGACAAAGCACGGCTCGAACAATACGGAAAAACTTGTAGAATTCAATCAATCACCCAGTTAATTTCAAACCTTATTCCTTTCTTAATCCAACTGTTTGGTTTATATAATTTGCTGAAAAATGAATATAATAACACAATCCATAAGGAAAATTTCGTGTATTCTTAAATTTATTTGTTTGAATAGAATGTCGCATGCTGTTTTCCATTCTCACACTGTCCATTCGTTGATGAGATATTTGCCAGAATCCAGATACCATAGTTTGTAGTACGGGGTAGCGGAAACCCCCTGAAGTAAGCGGTATAATAGGTGCGGTCAGTCATAATTATAGATGTTGCAACTCCGTGCTTTTCAGTATACTTCGAACTTTCCCTGTCGTTTTCAGCCAATGAGAATCGTTTTTAGACATTCCTCATTATTTTCAATCAATGAACAGAGAAGTTACACACAAAAACCACGTTAAGCAGTCACTTATATTTAATACGGTCAGTAAGATGACAGCCAAAATACAAGACGATCGTTAAGGATAGGTATTGTGAACAGTGGAAATTAACAGTTCTCACTATAAGAACCCCAAAGTTAACATTTTCCATGGACTTAGAAGTTAGTTCACTCAACAACCACAAAAATTCTCTAAAATATCCGGAGTGTAATTTCATTCTAGACATTACAATGTTAACGGTTGAAAAAGAACGAGGAATGACGATATACAACTAAAATCGGACCTATGTTACACAATTCCTGCTGCGATCGAAATCAGTAATCTCTGATTGGGTAGCTTTCGAGGCAATCGATGTATTACTATCCGAATGAGATCTTTTGATCACTGCCTTGGACTTACTGCAGGCTGTTTCCAGTGTGCTTATGGGGACAGATAATGTTTTGTACTGTTTGCACACACTGTAGCTTTTAAAGCCCTATCGTGGAAAACCAAACCGTTCAATGTGAAGACGGCGCCACTTCAACTAACTTTTTAACCTTGCTAATAACAATATTGAATGATATTCACAATCGTTAATGTCAGTTTCTTAAACACTGGTCGAAACGTATACGTAATCAGCGTCTTTTGAAGGAAGTGGTTGAACGCAAGAGGTGGAAACTTCGGTTACTTTATATTAAATAATTATTAACGTTGTTATCGCTATCTTAAGTTTTCAAACACCATCAGCTTTCCGCCACAGTAGCACATCCGATATACACAGTGCGTCAGGTCACCGAGCCTCGCCTGATGAGAAAAGCGTGAGAAAACTTTAGCAGTCTGGTCAGCACAATAGACATATACAGACAACCCCAAGTACTGTCAGTTCATTCTATTCGACGTATGATGGCGAGGCCAGGCTGATCGATATTCACAAACGGCTAAGGGAAATTAAACCGAGCAAACACAAAGTCACGTTAATCGCGTTACTTGTTCAGAACAAACTTGACACAAAAATTGTTTGGTCAATCCCGATTACGTGAATGATGTTGTGATCCGAATAATCAGACCGTCAGATACAAGTTCAGTCTCGATTTCAGTTTGTGACTGCATAAGTTACTGGCTAAAAATGATGTAAATTTGATAAATATAACGGTCGTATACTGAAAAGCAATCAAAACTTAATGAGAAACAATGCTAATTTGCTAAAATGTGATGCGAAGATTTTACCCTGCTATTTAAAAACTTGTCCATACAAAGAAATTATATAATACGTCCCGTTGTCGAAAAATTTGGGAGTAACATGTTTACGTGTGACCATTATCTAGTAGAATCTATTCCTTACTCCGGTATGAAGTTCGAAATTGATTACCAGTAGACGTTGAACTAAATAAGCATAAACAGATGTGCAATAAAACGTTGAATTATAGCACTTTCTTGGGACTCCAGGATGAGTTAATTATGGGACCAAGGGCAGAAAGTAGTAGAAGACCTACCTGATTGTCACTCACTGAACTGGGCGTGTGTTTTAGGTATCGATTCGTCAGTATTTTGCAGAGGTGTATGTGAAACGTCTCGCAAGATCGAAAGAATGCAAACCACAAGTGTTTTGGGAACACCAGTCGCACTTCGAAACTGGTGTAAAATCCATACATAAGAACTCACAAAAAAGGCTGATAAAAAACATTTACGCAGTGAACGGGATATTTGGATTACGACTTACAGCCAGAATCTTTAGAAAAAAAACCTTCAATACTGGGCGCCGCAAGGTGATTGCTGATAGCTGGTAATGTGACTCTGGTGACGATGTGAAGGATGTGAGGTAACTGATGGTGATCCATGAATTCCAACCCCGTTAACACCGGTAACCAATTTAACGTTCGACTGTTAAGCATTGTGAGGTGATTAATCAGTTTGTCATTGACATTCACGATAACTATATAGGATGTGATCTGTCTGTGTGCGGTCTATCTGGTTCAGCAACATGATCCGCTTACCAGGGGAATCTGTTGTCTCAGTAAGTTAGCTAGCATTATATAGGAGAATCGCGTGCGTAACATGGCCGTTCGTCAGCACATAATTACTAATACGCCAAATATGCCATTAGCCCAGCAGTCAACGAAACTGTCCAGTTTATGATGATTAAACCAGCCAGTAGTTCCTCACATCAGACACTATACATCAGAAGTAACACAACGCAACCAGGCAACGGGGAAGTCACGATTTATAAAGACTCGGACTCATCTGTTGAATAAAGTCCAACTTTTCGCTGAGAGTCACATGAATACGAACGTCTGTAAGTAATCCAATCCCACTCCGCCCATCTTTTATTTTACATTTGCTATTATTACTGTTATTTGTTCTTTTGAAAGTTTTCTATTCAACCGTGGGAACAGCCATTACACTGTCTGGTAAAAAGATTACAGTGAATTATGTTTTCTGAAGTAAAGAAACACCAGTAAAGCTTGAACTATGTACAGAGTTGACATACTTTTTATTATGCTGGATTTCAATCATTGCGGCTATTTGTTAGAGACATACAAATGATTCAGGTCATAAGATGACTGTCTATACTCTGTCCAGCACCAGAACCTATAGTTCGCTATGACCTCACTGAACAAACTCATTAGGTCGTCTTTCTCAGTTCATAAACACTTCAGACTGACTCTTAGTTGCTCAGCATGTGTAGTACCAACGCATAGATAATTAACATTCACCAGTTTGTATACAACTCACATAACCTTAGACTCCTGGGTAAAAAAGTGTGCCTTCTTCTGGAGATGCCTTGTCTCTGTTAAGACATGGTGCACCTTTACTGGTGGACTAGCCACTACTCTAAAGAGGCAATGAAGAAGTTTGCTGTTGAAAGTCGGCGACCACTGTTTACACGACCATTGATGAGTACTGATCATTCGTCCAGACAACATTTCTTATTGTATCCTGTGGTTGAGTTCCATTAGTTGTCTCGAGGACGTATATTTTCACATTGTGCTTGGCATGCTGGCTGACAGGATTTAAACACAGTGACTGAATGAACAGTAGAAACAGATTGAGAAGTTACCACTTCAGCTTAAAAATGGATTTTGTGGTAGTATGCCGAGATTAAGTCGTTGGTGACATAAAGATTCTTGTAATACAATGAGGAGGGTGTTCAGCCGATGCTGGATCTGCTACCTGTCAATTCTTGATGACACTGTCAACAGTCGAATTTGAAATGACTTACTGCCGACGTTCTGTATTTAGAATCAGATATACATAAAAAATACCCATCTTCTGGGATATCGGCACATGCTTTTACGAGTGTTCAGGTAACCTTGCGAGGGTAAATGCTCATCACTATGGGCTGAAACAGTTTCCTCATCGGAGAACATGCAGCTATTCAAAGCCTTCGCGAAAGCTGTTACAAATGAATCTACATCAATCAATCAGGACAGCGACTGGCGATTGCGTCTAATTTGGTTGTGGAAGGCACCGATTGGAATAATTTGTTTAAACTCATATCAGATTCAAAAAACCGCTTAACCCGAACATAGATCGTCGAAAGCAATACCGAACTAACAGTCAAAACTAGGTATGCTTGTCGCTCAGTAGCAACCGTCAATATAAGCTTTATTTTTATAAAGAAAGGATGTCGTTGTTCTCAAAGAAGAAGATTGTTTGGTGCCTTTTAGTGTGTTGTCATTCTGACTTTGTCCGACGCCTTAACTGTGTTGACGATATCACACGGTAAAACCTTTTATGGACCACCTTAACCGAGTAAACAAACTATGCTTCTTGTCAGCTGTACGCAAACAAGAGTCTGTACAACATTATTCTCTAAAGACAAATCCACTCAACGTTAGTAAACTTACGAAAACCATAAAGTGCTATGCAAACTGACAGTAGTCGCGATATTCAGTCTTTGTCAGTGAGCATGTGAAGCACGACTGTAACCTGTTGTGTTGGACTAGTCAATGAGGGCCGGACGCACAATCGAGTATACAAATGTCTAATACGCAGTAGTGATCACACAAGCAGTTGTTATCGGGACCAACATGGAAACAACGAGCTGCTTTATTCTATCTGGGTGACTGGTTGCTCTCCAGACGTGTCCTTAAAAGTGCAACATAGGCGAGTGTGGAGACGTGTACATGTACTTGTCTAATTCCTGAAGAATGACCTCAGTCGGATATCTGTCACACTATTCTCTATCAGTAGCTCAGCTACATGTGCTCCGATTATAAGAATTCATTGTCTGAAGAAAGTCACACGTTCCTCGCCTTTGGACAGTCATGTTCAAACAGAGTACACATATTTTCCTATGCTGTGTACACGAAGCGTTCTATCTACGCGTTTACATCGGGAACTAGACTTCAACTGTGATACTTAGCGATTCATACTACATCGCTTCTGGTTGTTTTAATCATCGCTACGGTCGTCTAAAGATGGTGTTATGATGGAAAGGCATCCGCATCGAAACATCTTCGTGTGGTAGAATGTTAACCAAAGTCTAGACTGCTTCCAGAGCTACCTGATGACAGTCACTTGTCCGATGTCCCATCGAAAGACGATAACAAACATAAGCTTTGAAATTTGAAATACACTTTTGTTTTTCTTTGAGATAATCTAGCAGTTCCACGGTTATTGCTCTTTGTAGACGGGAAATACAGGAGCAAATGGGTCATAAACTTGATGTGAATAATGTTGATGTTGAGGGGTAAATATGAACGAGTTCAAACGAGCGCAGTGAAAAGAATTGACTGAGTTACGTGTTTAGTTTGTCAGTAATCAGTTTATCCCACACGCGTCAAGGTCATTCGGTCACGTGTCGGGTTGGACAAACTGGTGGGACACTCGTTCTGGTACATGTACCATTGTTGTGAGAAGAAAGACATTGTGCCGATATGCATTCTGTATGCGGTTTGAGAAAACCTGCCAGACAAGGCAGGATAATTATCGTTCGAAATCAGTGACAAAAGCTGCTTTTCACTTACAGTCAAGGCTGCATATTCACTTATGTTTTTCACCACGAATTGTCCTTCCAGCAAATCTTTTTCACTTACGTTATGTGAACCAGGTACTACTGACAGTCAGGTAATAACCCCACCAAAATTATCCTGTGTTATCGTTACGTTCAAGAAAATGATCGATCGCACGTGACTGTGGTAACAGATTTAGGTTAGTCTATTGTAGGATAGCCATGTGTGAAGTTGTCAGGGTCACATGACTCAGTGACTTCACTTACTTCTTAAACAGTATGTGGTCCATATAAAGATAGAATAGAATCTAGATTGAACCTGAAAAGCCGCCCCTCTGAAGGTCAAGTTAAGTGGAACATGAAGATTATCAAGTTTAAACACGATGATAATCATTGGAACACTGGTTGAGATGTCAGCTGCAAAATCATGATCAAACAGATTTTATTGCTTTAGGTTGCGAGAACTCAGTTATCCAATATGAGGCGAAAAATCAATCGAGATTACATTTTGTTTTTGTGATTTCCCAGACAGTGCTTCTGTCAGCGAGTACGGATGATAATACTAACGTATCTCTATAAAATGAGCGTTACTGCTCCTTGAATAACACATTCTCATAACAGACAGTTCCAGATCCACACCAGTGTTACCACTATTACTCATGTGATAGATTATAACTGAAGTTCCTAGGTCTCTTCAAAGTCCCGCATTCCAAGTGCTATGATTACTTCTACCGGCACAACGATCGTGTTTTATAAGGTGGAGCACCAGAAGAGAGCCGAAATTTCCGATCAGGCCAGAGTGTCATGGAACACTAATTCAAGGACGACAAGCCATCAAGCAATCTCTTCTCGATCAAAACGTTACTAACGTTACCACTGACTTCTACAGATGACCTAGTCGAGATGTGACAGTAACATAATTTAGGATGAATGAGTTAAGAAGGGCTGCTGAGCATCACCATTCGGATCTTATCCAATCAGTCAGATATCCTATATTTTGTTATGGTTGTACGTTGAACACTATCAGCGCAGATTTCACTGACTGACTGTTTCGCGGTCTATAAACTAGGTTACAAATCGTGTCCTCGACAGAAACTAACATACATAAAGCCAGTACCCTTTCAAAGATAAACGTTCATTGAGAACTCTGATATTTACTGTGTCCAAAATTCTGTCGTTTCTTAAGAACTGAGTTTAACCTTGGTCACTGAGGTTCTAGCTCATTGTTTCACTGTGTACGCAAATCATTGATATAACCGTCTTGCTTGCTGCGTATAAAGTTTTGTTTGGTTCATCAGATAGCTCATGAGATACAGACTCGAGTAAACAGGACAGTCACCATATCTTCTATTCAAATAACTGGGCAACCTGAGTATTGCTCACAAACTATTGTGGTCGAATTTTCGGTTATGATGATTTGGAAATGTTTAATAGATGGGTAATAGATATGCGTTCACTCTGCTGCCCTTATAAGCATGAGGGTTAGAACACAAATGCCAGCGAGCAAATCCAGTTTGTCCATTTGTTCCGATGTACGTCGATCAATAAAACTTATCTTGGTGCCAAAATTCACCATACATAATAGTGGTGATCGGCGTGTGAGGAACATTTACGCGAAACATATTTACGTTCCAATATTCACCTACAACTTATGATCTATTGTTAGTAACAGTAAATCTATTGGATCAATAAACATTATCGGTTGTCACAACTGTCGCCTAACATTTGCATCTCTTTTGTCAGAAAACTATTTGGATATACGCGTATTTTTGACGCAGTCACGTCATAACCAAACCAACATTTTGAAAAGTACATATTCAACCTCAGACAAACATTACGTGACATTTGTTTGGTATTCACAGGCAGGCGCAAGCGTTGGGCATAAGCTGTTCAGATTTTTAGTCTTTTTGGGACCAATCACAGAATAGTGTCCCTGTTTTACTGGATTGTACAAACGGGTTAAATGCGTAAATGCTCTGTGGCACGGTCATGTTCGACAATACCACTAAGATATAATGCATGCAACAGGAATTTGATTTGGCCACGAAACTCGTAATGTGTTCGTATTTACTCGACGCTGGAAGGTCGAGCGCTAAGGTGCGTATAATAAATCATACCAAACCGTATGAATAACTGACCGCTTTCATAACAGGACACTAATAAATTGTACTGATTGATTGCCGGTAAAGCTACGATGTAAAAGATACAGAAGATTAGGAATATTGAACGATTGCCACAAACTGTTTCGCACAGAAGTTAACAAACAGAAAAACAATGAGTTAACGAATAATTTCTGTCGTTATTTAATACATTCTATCTATCGCTTGCATTACAATGTGATTATTCGTTCAACGTGACTTCAGTTGAAGAGTGTGATAAAACATGGTTGCAATCCAACATTCAGTGCAGAGGTTAGGCTTGGCATAGTCGTTTTTGAAGAAAAACGTACAAAGTTTGCACAAACATACAAATAAACATATTCAATTCACTGCACAAGTAACAGAAGCAGGCGATGTTGTCGGATTTCTGGAACAGTGTGTCGAACGCTTACAATATCCGAAACAATGCTAGGTCATCCTCAGACAAACTGGCCTTAGCATTAACGAGACGTCACCACAACGTCTAGCTTTAAACTAGAAAGACAAGTAGACAAGCAAAGAGTGCGACTTGTACTATAAACAGACTAGCGTCACCAGAATGTTGAAAAAATGGACATGAAACAAGGCTAGCGTGTCTGAGAGTTACATTTAACAGGCTGTGACAAAACGGCAAGAAGAGAAGGCAGTTCATATGTGAGCGCATGCTAAGTAGCACAAATATAGATATACCGCAAACTGTAGACAAAAACCTATCTATATCTCGTTAATGTTCAAATGCGGTGAGTCTACTGACTACACACTACTTAACTTATTGTTGATAAGTAGTTTGGTGGACTTCCATTAGCGAAAATCCCCGGCACCAGCTGGATTCGAACCAGTGGCAGAAACAACACGTCCAGACACTGCAAGTGGTCCACCAGGTTATCGGTAGATTTTAACACAGACTGATTGAGAAATCCTGCTTTGGTAGTCAATCTGCAGGATAATTTGGTGGATTTCATATGACAATAGATTGGGTGGGTAGCTAGGTCCAAATGTGAAAATTTTGGGCTTTCAGTGTAGCCTCCTAGTTCAGCTGGTAGACCACCTGCTACATCTGGGCATGCCGTTTCTCTCGATCGTTCGAATCCA
>LUCH01000490.1:125341-136531 GCA_013368495.1 Paragonimus heterotremus
TGTATATGTAAAGATCTACTTCATATCAAACTGTACTCCAATGTTTTACTTGTGTCTTCTCGGTTACTTCAATATCCAACACCATACTCATGCCTGACTATGGAGTAGTAATGCCAGCAGTATAGTGTGATCGCTCGTCCTCATTGCATTAGTAGGTGTGACCAGCGACAGAATCAACCCAGCAATATGTCGTTTGAATTGGGTCATTTGTCAAGACTGTCCAGCTAAACATTTTGACCAGACAGACGAGGTTAAAGTATCATGCGCAAGAAAAATACCATGAACAAATAATACAAAGACCTAAATGAGAATGGGGCTGTTAATGGCCTACAGTCTGAATAATGAGCCGCAACGACGAGGCAACTACACCGACAAGATTGTTGTTGAACGTACTAACAATATGTCATTTACGCAGGATTAGTTGAAATATGCGGTCTCTTTAAGATAATATAACGGAAACTTAAGTTATGTGTTATTAGTGCCATAATAGTCGGAGGCGAACGAATAACCACATCCACACTCCATCAAATGAGCTTAAAATTGTGTTATACGAGCCCCTGTATATTCTCGTGAGAGCGCGGGATCGAATTTCATAGGATTTCATAGCATACCTTTTTCCCTGTTGGAGTTTCAGTTAAGATAACCGTCAGTTAGACAGTCTGTTAGTATATACTCCAATAGCTTCAAATGGTTCAGTATCATCTTTGGAACGCTTTTTATAGCTCACGAAAAATCCAATGTCATTTATAACACCATGCAATCAATTATTGAAGTTGAAAACCTTTTTGTCAACAAAGGTCGTTGTAAATGGATACTTTGGCAAAAAAAATCGCCCGGCGAATTGAACAGGACTAGTCAATAGACGTTCCGTTTCAACTCACCTACGAATTATAAACTTTTCGAAAAGTGAGCATCATTGCATCGCGTCTACCGGAACTGTCCATCAGAATCGAACAAACCGGGACCAACCGATTATCGTACATATAGATGAAAAAAATGAGCGCTTTCTTTTTTCGAAGTCAAATAAATCCAGGCTACAAAGACATCGTTTCAATGCGCAATTTGCATAATACACTCAGTATGTCATCTGACGTAATCTGATGTCTAACTGTGTTACTTCCAAGTTAATAATCGTAATACTAATAGTCTGAAAATTCTGTTGCCTGGCTAGTCATTGTAATTGATACCGGTGGATTTCCGCATTCCTCCATGATGAAAATTTTGAAAAACTTGCACATTTTTGAAGCTAACCAGTAAGTATTGTGTAACAGAATGACTAAGATATAACTTAAGAATAATCCTTTCGGAAATGTTTGTTACGTACGTAAAACTGTTACAATGTTTTGAGACTTATGGATGACATATGATGACCTCTCAGAAGAACGAAACTCAAGACTAATGTTTCCTTAGGAAATGGATCAGTAGAATGGCCTATGTGAATGCAAGTACTGTGATCAAGTATGAAGGGTGTTCATTTAGAAATACTCTAAATCCCGAACTTTAGTCATTACATGTGAAGATGTTTAATACCTTTTGTTAGCGGTCTCATATTTCTCAATAATTTCGGCATAATTTTGTTGACTCCGATGGCGTGGAGTTCACCAGGGAATCAATCCAATTAACTTCTATAGTGAGGTTCACAACATAATCTATGCAGATTATACATTTTAATCACTTGGCATTTTGACTATGAGAAAAACTTCTCAAAAACTCCAGTATCCATTGTTAAGAAACGCATTTCTTTGTTGAGGTTTAGCGGTAAAATAACCAGACACGGATATTTGGGGGGAGTATAACACAGTAGATTGTTTTTGCAAATTTATACTATGTGTCGTCCAGTTTCAGGTTGTCCATTGCTCGTTATGTCCTTACGTGTGGATTACTCGCCCAAGAATTAGAAAATGCTGATGAACGAAAACGGCTTCTGGCGAACAGCCCTGATTTCCAAACATTTCTTGTCCTGTATTGCCAAAAGAAACGCTATGTATCACCTAGGGCCTCTCTATAGACAGACATCATAGGCTACTGTGGAATGGACGTTTCACGTTCGGAACCACACGCTCATCCGGCTTAAAACGGAAAGGCTTCCTACGTCTAGAGCGGAGTCTTGTCGTTTTTTGACTACCACTTGTTTTTTTGTTGCACTCACACAAGACCAAGTAAATGAGTAACCACAGAAGAACGCCACATGACCACGTGCTTGTCTGAACACACTCGTGAGTGACGAAATCAGAAGGGCCGGTTTGCAAGATGGTAGTTCCAGTCGGTGGCTGCACGTAGCAGTGAACATGAAAAAATATTCAAACGAATCAAGTTCATACACCAAGTCAATGTACACACTAGTCTGTCATTGGCCAAAAGCACGGTAGACGGCGTTTCAAGGACAGTAGCTTTTGCACGCATATGACTGACTTGCTACGCATGACAAGCGTTTGCTGAGTCAACCACATGACCGGTCTCGAACACGTGTCTGGCGATCGAAAGAGACGGGTTGCGTTGTTTGGTCGGGTTGCGTCGGGTCACGCCACAGATCAAGTCATCGATATAATTGGGCAGGAATCGATCATTTCTGTCAACGTAAACGTCATATTCGCTAGTATCATTCAGCATGGATCAACAGAGGTCACTAAGACAATTGTCAGTGAAATTATGGCGGCTCGTGTCATGCCGTCAACCCAGCTGATTCTTTGTCCAAGTTACCTAGTCGAAAACTGTGAGATACCGAGTTTCAGTCACACCTAAGGCGGCAGGCATCTGTTATAGTGCGCACGGACGCCTTTTGTTCAAGCCTTGTGGTTGCAATGGCTTATCACCAACACCACGATCGATCAAATTGGTACGGTTCCAGTCACTTCCGAACTGTGACGTAATTGTCTCAAGGTGTCGTATGTGTTTGTATCTGTGACGTACTTGACCTAGTTTTGTTCGTTTTACCCCGACGGCACTACTTTATATAAACATTGTGTATTTGACCAGATGGAGAATAACGAAAAACAGACGTGTTCACAACACTGCGTTTTGGATAAAAGGAACCCACTATCACATTCATCTGAATTCATGTCTAAAACTGACGTTTAACATTGAGAACGTTTCAGTACATATTTTAGTAACGATATCAAGGTTCACATATTGAGCTGATTTAAACGCCAGGTGAATGGAGTTGGGCCAGTTCATGCACTGATTTTCGTGACGGCAGCCTGATTCGGTTTTTCCATTACTTCTATGGATCGGCCAACACTTAAGTGAAAATTTACGCACCGGTTTCACACAGAAAACTAGTCACACAGATCACGTGACATTTATTTGTGTAGGCTCAGATTAGGTACAGATCGAAAAAGAGCGTTTCGTCGAAAATTTATGCGAAATCTGTCCCTGCTGCATTGCTAATAGTGCAAAATTTGAATAGGTCAAACAATGTCTGTCTACCCGCATTGATAAATGAGAGACAACAAACAAATGTTTTTATTCTGTTCAGGTTGCTACGTAACGACGTTCCACTTCTAACGGAAGAGAACAGGCTAGGAGTTAATCAGTTAACCACTACAGTCATGAACGCTTAAAACAACGGTACTGAGTGGTTTTCGAGTATGCAACCGGACAACACTTGTAAATCCTCTACGCCAATATTCTGCAGGCATGTTTACCCCCTTCGTACCAGCACAAATTCGAAACAAACCTATCCAAGTGTTCAATACATCATCTCTATCCACGATTTTAAAGTTCGGTCATTAGTTACCAAGTATGATCTCATTAGTATGAATTTCTAGAAACGAACTACGTTTTTGGTTTGAGAAAAAAGCTCATTGGGTAGTCGAAATCTTTGAGTTTCGACGGGACAGAAACTGCTACTTCGTCCACTGAAACTAATTGTTAACTTTGGTCGCAGACCATGAGTGAGCTAGTGAAACATGTGACGCTTCAAATATTTTTGAAATTCATCGTTTATTATGCCAATTAATCGGTTTAAATATGATACATTTATGTTAAACATTGTGGGCTAAGGTTATTGATTCCGATGGGCAGTGATGTAAACCGCTTCTTTTCATGCTAACAACGCTTATTCAGTTCGTGTAGATAATCGGGCGTTAGGAATTTTAGGCAGACATCTTTAAACTCTAAACTACGAGTCCACATTGAGGTTTTGCTCACAGTTATGTAAGTTGGACCAATTACCCCAGAAGAAAACGGCATGAGTAACCGTTTCATGCAAACAGCTAGATACAGAATAGACCTTGCTTTATTCACGTGATCATAACGACAATCACAGCGCAATAGATTTGAAAATAATTACCGCGAGGATCAAAAATTCTACCGATGTAGTAGTTCTGGATCAAATAGTTGTCAACAGGTGTACGAAGCCCTAAATTGACAAGCTGGAGACCAAGGAAAACTTGAAAATGTATAAAGATCTGTTGAGGGAGCACTCAGAATTGAACAGTAGGAACTGTATCGTTACCAAACAACATACGAATGCATAACACTCGTTAGGCGATTGTGAAGCATAATTCTTACAAACTGAATTAGTTAGGTCAATAAACTGGAAAACAATACTCGCTTTTACACCAGTGTTCACCCAAGTGAAACGATCTTTACTCACTCCAGAAGTTCATAATCTTACAACATGCCCGATATTAACCGCTCAGCCTGTTGGTAATATATCCAATAACGCCTTGTTTTTTGAAATATTGAATCCCTTTTAATCATTTAAATAAAATACTCGGAAGACACAAACAACAATATGAATCAATTTCGCACACTTTCGTCAGTCATAAACGTGTGACTAGCTTGGAAACAAAACTAACAAGACTTGAATGAGACGGCTAAAAGTACAAATCGGGTGGGATCATGATTGGTACTCACCATTAAGCCCACAGTAAACAAAGGTTGACAATCAGTTGTTTTTGTGCATATAGCACCGGTTGTCGATGGCTAGTTAACAATGCTTCAATATACTTGTGAATTTGTGAGCCATGACTTTAAACGAAGCTGCGGTATTGACACTGTGACCTGTAGGCCATAAGTGTCTTACAATGAATGAAGGGGCGTTTCGTCCTTGCTGAGTGTCACTTATTGGCGGGTCACTCAATGCAACTCTGAACCAATTTAGGATGTGCTTCTTGGCCGTGGTTTTAAGCATCCTTTCTGTTCTACCAAGGTATGTTTCCGCAGCTGCACGAAAACTGATAGATACAACGGCCGGTAAAAAACATGGGGATTTGCTTTTTGACCGGAGATAGAGGTAACCTAGTAGTTTGTGAGAGCCTTGAGTTCTGTTGTTGTCACGCGTATAGTTAATATTTTCGTAGAAAGAACAACAGCTAACATTCTGTACGTCAATTGTGTTACGAGGAGAAAACCGACCGAACACGCAAGCGAGGTATGGAACTGATGATCTGAACTTACTGGTGTGAATATACTTGTCGCTGAACATACGAGAGTTGTTGTGAGCCACTCTCATATGGCTTGTAATTGTTATAAACTTAAAGTGGAGTTCGATCTTGACAAAAATAACATAACTTCAACACAACTCATTAAGACAGATGCATCAGTCAATCACCGTTGGAATAAAACACCAGACTAAATCTTCTCTTTCTTGGTGGTGCTCATCAGTAATATGAAACGATCAAACAAATGTGAATGTTGTTCACAAACGAAAGTAGTTGACCATTTAGGTATGGTAAATCGATCGTTCTTAATGTGAAGTCACTGGTTCAACGGTCAACATCGTTGTTTCATGAATACGCAGGCCAACACCAAACTTCCGTCTTAGATAAGTAGACGAACAACTTCAGAGCCGTAAAATAGGGGTAGGCTTAGCTCTGAAGCCTATTGTTGGTACAGGCCAGATGATAAATCTATCAGAAAGTTACCTGTGTCAAATTCGCTGATCATTCACTAAAGTTGGCTTGAGGACTCTAATGTCATACTCTCAAAGCTTGCACACATTCGGCTAGTTTGGTTCATTCACTAACTTATCGATTTCTGTCCTTCATTGGTCTACTGTATAAGAAGTAATCGACCAACTGAACATTTAGGTAGTTACGTTCAAGGCGTTTTCTGTCAGATGTTGCCATTCATTATACGCCTACAATATCGATACGTCCATACTATATACTGAAGACCTAACAATGCGGTACTGCATGTTTCAGAACCTGGACATATGTTAATGTTCAATATATGTATACAATCAAACATTCAAAACGTAGGCTATGGATAAAAGCTGGTATTTTATCTTAAAGTACTTTTGAAACCTGAGTTTGGCTCGCATGTTAAGAACCACAAATATCACACCTACATTTTGTTTTTAACCAATCAGAATGAACCATGATCAATTCGAAACTCACCTTGAGCATATTAATAATAGTAGGTTGTTTTTTGAAAATAAGAGATATTGGAATTTTATTTTTCAAGGCATCATGAATTCATCTACAAATGGTCAAAGCATATTTGAAAAAATAACGAAATGGATATCAACATAACATTAACAATAATGCTACCAGAGAAAAGTGGTCACAGGAGAAGCAAACTGGGAGGATGTAGTTAACCCAACACAGGAGGTCCATTTACAATGGTGTTTCTCCATGGAGTCGGTGATCGATGACCAGCCGGATGAATATTTGTAGGTGGAATAGGGGGTAGATCATACACAGTCGGGTGAGATGTCAATTTATCATTATTGGCACGTGTTTCTCCAGGATCGATTGTTTCCGGAGCTGGAACACCACTGCTTGTTCGACCACGGTATCTGGTAGGATAAACATTGTCCAAAAAAGTTGGGGGATTGATAAAATGTGCAGAAAATCTGTTAGATTTGTCATATCTTTGATAGATTGCATCCATACGGTTTAGTTGACGCATTCTGGACAATGCATACTGACTGGTTGTACGTGTTGGTGGTTCTGGTGCAAACGGTTCCATGGGTATCCGACCATTTCGGCGCAGGCTGGCGTAGAGAAACATTTCCGAGTCGATATCTGTGAAATCGGTCTGACTTCCAATACTTCTCCGGATGGGTACAGGTTTTCGGATGCGCCTACTTCTCAGTGTGCCTCCCGGATATCCATTATTGCCACGAAGACTTCGATCTTTCAGACTATGCGCGCTTCTAGAATGTGGAGTCTGTCCAATACGCAGACTGTGCCATGAACCACGAGACTCATTCATGAGGACAGAACTAAGAGCCGTTGATTCTCGTTTATCGGACGCTAGCAAATTGTTGCAATAGGCACTATTTGTTGAGTTAGAACTGATATCTTCCAGAGACGATTGTTGTTGTGCGCAAATAATGGGAAACCATTTTGGAGGTAGTTTTGGTCCAGCTAATCGTTTTGTACAGAAGTACACAATACATATAATCAACACTATCACAATCGTAAGAACAGTACACCATATGCTTAACAGAATGAGCAAAGATGGTGTAGAAGCCTCCTGGATAATCAACTTGCTGGATTTGTCATCCACGATTTTATCGTCGTTTGTACTGACGACTGCTTTTACAGAAATTTCTTCGATATCAGTCAAGTTTCCAACACATCCAAACTTGCCGACTAGACGGGGACAAGTTTGTGGAAATATCATACTAAAGCCAGGTTGTTTTAAATGATTTGAACTAGACGTACTTTTTCTTGGAACTGTGAACGCAACAATCACATATGAGCTATCTGTGGAATTCAGATCTGAGATGCACTGATGACAACTGGTTTCTAGGTTGAACATAATTGGCATTCCAGTGTCTGCTGGTGATATTCGTACATACATTGGAAAGTCTTTTAAAGTTGAATCTGTTTCCGGTTCGTCAGTGTCCTCTGAAGCTAAAAGCAGTGGTGTGAGTCCGGTATCAATTTCAAAAGCACGCAGATGTTGTAACTCGATCAGACTGTCCGGATGCATCTGGACTGTGTTAAAAAGTCGTACTTCAGTTATCACTGTACCCAAGCCTTGGAAAAGACGTGCGTCGAAACGAACCATGTTTAGGTTTAAATAGATTGAGAACTGACCCGATCGAGTTAACAATTCTTCATCCGGAGCCAATAGATTTTCTAACGTTCCAGGCTCGATTCCACGAACAGATTCTTTGTTTCCCAAAATAATTTCTCCTCTGTTGCGATGCTGCTGACATTTGATCACTTTGATTTCCGTTCGTGTAGCTTCATCCAAATCGTTGATCCGTTTGGCACAATGTACAATTTCAAAATTTGGGGGTTTGAGAAAGCAAACAGCGGAACACGGAGCTGAACCGGGATGATATGTAATGGGCTTGATCTTAGCGGTATTGAAAGCACGATCTGGAGAAGTGAACAATCCAGTCTGTTTGTCAGCCTGCTTATCTAGGCGCTTTGGCAGAAACTCATCAGATGAAGCCTGTACTGGATGCCTGGTGAGTACCACAATTTTCATGAAAGCAAAATACAGACCAAAAAGCAACTGTGATCCAGGCATCAGCGTAATTCACTAGACAAACAGTACAACATATTGTCACTGTACACGGCCAGTTCCTCATCAGGTGTAGTGCAATTTTAAAGGATCGGTCGGTCACAGAACACACACGTATATGGTTTAGTTCGTTCATTGGCCGTACAATGAACCAATCACGTAGTGTCCAGAGCAAAATCGACCAGCCAATCAACTGCTGCGAATAGTATGTCTAGGCATAGTAAACTGTTCGGGTGGTGGCACCTAATTGATCGCCTGGTAACTGCGCTTGTCGCCTGAACCGGCAAACAAAACGGTGTGGACGGCTTGCCCTTTGAGGGGTATATTTGGTCAATTAGCAGATTCCCATTTAGACATTGTAAAACAACTCTGCTATGTGGTCGGTAAGGGTCTAAACAGAACCCCGGTAAATAACTGGTTTAAAAACCATATCATTGGAGTATTTTCGGTGTGATCAATGTATTTTTAAGTGTACACTCTTTATCCTAGGCGAGCAGGAGATTGTCTAGCAAGTTAGTCTATTAAACGTACTAGTGAAAGCAGCCGTAACAAGTGTACGGAACAAGAATTGTATGGTATGTGATCTGAACACTTTTGGTGTTCATAAACTTCGACGTACTCAGCCAGGAAAGTGAAATTGGTTCATTTAAACGCTTTACGATCTACATCGCCGTATTCCAAAGCACGCTGAGGTGACCGTTGAGTCCGACTCAGACTGGCCGTTTCAATGTGCAGAACCAGTTTGTACTGATCAAGTTAACAGGGTAATAGTTTAATTAAGCCATTCTCAGAACTAGAGACTGACGGATTTCAAGAATTGATTTGGACATTCAATGAAGGACCAATAACTGACTCTGAAACTCAGTAACGTTACCTATGATAACGTTGTGGTTATACAATTGTTTGTGTAACTAACTTGTTGAAACATTCAGTGGGACACATGTTTCCGAACACCTGTTAAGTGAGATAATAGGTAGGTGGTGACAGGGAGTTTGCAATAATTTTATAACAACTTGCTTAAACCATCATGTTTTTGAGAAGCAAATATAACACTCCTAAAAGTACTTGCAACAGTTTTGAAAAAATAATCAATTTTAAATCGTTTACCAGTGTGAAAGTGTGCAAAATGTTCTCGTGACTGATGAACTAGTGAAGGAACTGCTAAATTACTTTAGGGCAATCATTTGTTTCGTCCGTTCTCCTAGAACACTCACTGTAAACATATATACCCGACTACTCGTTTGTACACTCGCTTCCATGTAGACCTACTGATACGGACTTAATAAGATGTTAGTGTCATTGTCTTCGGACATGCAACGACGTCTGTGATGCTGCCAAATTCCATTACCCCGTATTCTCACCATGCTAGTTATTAGGTCCGAACGTTCGCAAATGTTCTAAAACATACTCGGTGTTTGGTAAATACATGTCATCAGTTCAGTTTTGGTAACCACTGAGTGAATTGCAACCCTCGTTTCTTTTTCTCAGACTGTCGCTGTTAGTTAAAAACATAGTTCATATTGAAAAAATGAAATAGTTGGGGAAATTATTACGACACTGTGTTTAGTGCTACAGTTAATAACAATCAACTTCACTGAGGCACACAGTAGCATCTGTACAGCTAAACAGTTTACGTTCTCTGATGACGTCCGTGCTGGATAAAATCAGCTGTGTTATTTGGTTTCATCGAATGGTATCGGTTATCGTATTAGGCCACTGTAAATCCTACGTCGAGTTTATCGTGTTGAACAGGTATTTTGTGTCTTTATCTCGACACAATATAATCCGGCTTCTGAGATTTCCCAACCATGGACTATTCAATCTTGCTACGTAAGTCATTGTTGAACTTGTATGGTTAGCCGAATCCAAATGCGGAACTGTCAAGTCCACGGTTTCGGCTATCTACGTGGACTGACAAAGTACATACAGAGTAGACAGGCGAACAAGGTTACTAGAGCGTAAATTATCTCCACAGTCTGAGTGTGTGTAAAATGTTTCATGTGTTTAGTAGCTAAAACATTATTTCATACTGATACAGTAAACAGCCATCCATTCATCCATCCAATTAGGCAAAAGGATTTAGCAACAAAATGTCACATTTGTTTACTCCGGTATGTAACCTCCTTCGTTTGTACAATTGCTTGAGGATAGCACATGAATATGTCATCCAGCTGTTCTGTCCCATTGTGTTGTGTAACTAATCAGGACATCGATAACTTTCCCGTAACACTACAGAAATTGTGTATCTAAGATATTTAAATATGATCGTTATCTCGAACACCGGTGTCCACTTTCTATGAATTCAAACCATTAACTGCCGTAAATTTCTATTCTCAGCAACTTTGTTTGTTCATTCGAAAAAGTTTGTTCAATAAATTACACCTGACCGCTACATATTAGATAACTGATCCTCTAGCTTTAGGCACAAAGTGATCGAACCAATTGGAAATTAACTGCTTTGAGGTGGAGGCAGTACATGCACATATTGACCCCAGGCTCCGGTAGCAGTTATATGCAATCGTTAATACATGTGTGCATGGACTCTTCTTGCTTAAAGTATTCGTCAGTAATATAATCTCAAGTTGAACAACACCCACAATTGATCGCAGCTGTCGCATTCCCATAGACTTTCCAGTCGGCACATTTCGAACAGTAGAAGCACTAGACTCGAGTTTCGCTCTCATTAGAGCTCGTCAGTAGTGCATATCATCGCCACTGTAGCCGGGACTTGAACCACGGACATGCTGTTCATGAGCA
>LUCH01000490.1:144714-183567 GCA_013368495.1 Paragonimus heterotremus
CTATTGGTTGTCATGGCCCATTGAAAGGGTTGGTTTTTTGCAGACATTTAACGACTCACAAATTGTTCAGTTCCCTTTTATACCGAACCCTGTTAGCCAATCCTTGGTTGGTTATTGCATTCAATCACAAATTACGTGATCCAGTCAGTACTGATGAGCGGTAAAGTTCACGTTGACAGTCACCTGCTGTTGTGATCCCAAAACGCGGATGTCACAAAGGATACTCATTCGAGAAAACAATACATAGGTTAAGCGGTTCAACAGGACAACAACAAAAAACGGTCATTTGCGTATGGTACACGACCCAGACCGTCTCGGTTGCTACAGACGCCATTGCTCAGTTTCTTTATGTAGCAAAGACCGTTTTTGGTGATGTTGCCCCCCGACGTTTCTTCCTGTATTTTTCCTGCGGCTACTTCGATGTCAAAACATATGCCCCGGTCCTATTACTGAACAGTAGTCGTGTAAGTAGTATATTACGATCTCTCATACTCACTACACTACCAGTGCTTCGCACAGTAAAACGTATAAACTGGTTCAGTAAACTCAACTAACAACCGCGACTTGTTCGATATGCTCCTAGTCAATAAAGACGGGCAGCATGCATTCATTCAGCTCCGGACGTACACTTGAAACTGACGTTTGCGGCCCTGCCGTGACATGCAACGGTATGTGATAACTTTACATAACCCATCAGTCAAGAAATTAATAGTATTTCCGAAGCCAACGACGGCAGTTGTTTGCTTGCTGTCAGCGTCACTGACGATCGATCCATACTTTCGTCGTTGTAATATCTTGATTCATTACGTCAGAAAGTGGCTGATGGCTGTTCAATCAGTAAACCATTATACTGAAGTCACTGTCATACACCCAGTGTATTTGTCTGTACGCGTTCGCTAATTAACCTGTTGACGTTGTCGAGTGGTCATCGTGGCCAAATACCTCTCTGACGTTGTACTGCGGCCGATGGATCAGCGCAATTCTACGGTGGTAACGTTCTTACCAACATTTCAGGAGGGGATTGATGTAAACTACGGAAGAATTTGTGTTCATTGCATACTGTGCCCGACACCCTGTCTAAGAGCCACCGTCCGACGAGGAGCCTGACAACCCAATCCCAAAGTAGCAAATGATCACTATTGGTTGAAGTGACCTATTGTCCGACACAGTACTCGACACCATCAGTGAGTCCAGCTCGGTGACCATGCAACCCAATCTGTCCACCCCCTCCCACGCACACACGTTACCGTGCTCGTTGTTCCATTTGGTACGGCCACATCAAATACATAGGTCTTGTCATATAGCTGAAAACGACTCACTGAATCGAACGACTGCTAGATGTTACGCAGCGCGTTGAATAACATGACGACGCCAGATACAAATCCCCACACCATTCGTGCATTACCTCGCTCCAAAACGACTACTATTTCCTAAGCTCATATTGTCTAGATTTAACTACACTTAGTAAAAGGTAGAAAAGTTAATAACAGCTGATCACGTGCTTTTCCTCAAAGGTGAATTCTCACATTTGTACACAGACTTTGTTTGTCTACACGATTTACACCTTCACGGTCGGTAGTTTAAATACAGGCATCTGATGTTTGTGTATGCCACTTCGTTAAGTTCCTAAACTCTCTTTATTTAAGATCAACTGTTTCGCGTTCACTGGTACGGTGGTTTTGAATGATGAGGGAATGTCAAATAAAGTTATATCACGATGGTTGTCTTAAAACTATTGATTTTCACATAATTCAAAAGAATTCGATATTTCAAATTGATTAGCCAATTTTTTGTACTTATTTTTTAGGCGCCTCTATACACAGTGCTTAGTTCGATTGGTTAAATGTAACCATTAACATTATTCGGTTATCTAGATTATTGACGGAAGGAACGTCCAAGATTAGAACTCTAGGTCTTAAAGTGGAAGTCACGGAACAATTGTCATTGTGTTAGCGCATGCAAAAGTGCTACACTCGAATGGACATAGGAATCGTACTCGAACTGGAACCTCCCACGCACGTAATAAGGGAAAGACTCTGTAGGGGGTGAAGTAAGCAGTTCCTTTCTTTATGAAATACTGATGTACACTGATGTACAACAGTACTAAAGAAGTCACATTTTGTCAATGGCTGATCATATTAACACCTGTATTGCCAAACTGTGAGCTGAGTGGTGCAACCCAGACCAAAGAAATTAACGAATAAGAGAACGCTTGGTATTGAGACTGTTTATCCAATCCTGTTGTGGCATCATAACGCGACGTTCGGATTGGTTCCTTATTAAATCTTCTATTGTGTCGGAATTTGGATAAGCTGTGAATCGAGACTTTAACCACAAAAAGAAAACTCGCTTTTATCTCAACACCTTATATATGGTGAATTTGCAAACGTGAGCAGAACGAGTCCGTTTTCTGAAGTCACATGGTCAACTCAAATACATACGATTGTTAAATTTATGAGGTAGGTGGATATCATTGGATCAGTATAGCCTGATGCACTAAGAATGTGACTGATTGTTGTTGCACAATATCATGATATTACAGTTCACCAAGTTACTTTCATAACAACACTCAATATACTGTCCTATCGCAAGTGTATATTGAAATAAATTGCAAACGTATTCTTTTCTCAGAATGACAACCGAATCTAGACAGGTCATATTTAGTGAGGGCAGTGATAAAACCGAACCCATGTTACTTCTGATCCAAGGTCACACAAAATGCTTCTTCTATTTCATTGTGATTATCAACAATTACTACTTCCCGAACTGATCCAAAAACAAACCAGGGAAGGTGGGCTGCCAATTGAAAATATCCAGGCCAAAGATATTAGTGAATTGAGGACTACAAAAGAGATGAAAAATCAGTTTGTTCAAGGTCATCTGACTTGTGATGATTGAATTCACTGTTCTGGTTGAATGCACGACAACTTACTTTGTTAGTGTGGGTTATGCCAGATGGGAGTAAAGTCTATCCACTTAATAACAGAAACAATATGACCATTTACTTATTAACACCTGCTGTGTGGTACAGCTGTTCGCAACACTTAATCTAATATCAGTTCGAACTGATTATTATATCTCCCGAGTGTGTCGGAATCAAAAGCTTTTCTGTGTACTAGATGACAATATGTTAATTCTGACCCTCGGGACTTGTTTACTGGTGGTCATTATAGGATATTCTTCTCAGTTTTGGTATATGTTGTGCAAACTAGAACGATGCTCATCACTTGAAAAATTCGGTCTCGCTGTAGGAGAAAACGACAGAAAACCATGTTGCTCGTAATGCTTTTAGGGTTATACTAGCTTTCAGGACGACCGTCTGTAAACCAAAAAGCACTATATTTTCTAACCTACCAATCGTAAGGATACGACTACAATCGACCGTGAGTACCATGATTATCCTGATGCAATTCGTACATCAACTGTCAACCAGGAAAGCTCTACACGATTCACACCGGTGGAAAACGAAATATAATTGATGAAACACTGTTTCACCTTTTCTAATCAGTTGCTTTATGTATTGTTACTTGTAAAAGTATGATTCCGAATAAAATATTGTGACTCTATCCACACCTTCTGGTTTTCTGTTTCTACTTCGTTGAAATCAGGATTGCACTCCAACTAGTTCAGTACCTGCTGTTACAATTTCGTTTACTACAGTTTCGCCATCCAGTACATACTCTCCAGCGTTCACTGTTCAGCAGTGGATCGAACATTTTTACACCCGGGAATGTCACACAGACGTACAGTGGAACGCCAACATGTTACATAAGGCACATGCAGACAACCGAAGTTCATCTTTATTTGTAGTGGATACGACTGTTATTTACAGGGGTTAGTTGCAATGGCCTGAACATTAAACATACAAGATTGTATATGGCTTTTCTTGCAGGTAACAGATTATGTTTGAACTTATAACCATTTAGAAGAGGCTCAGTTGTGAGAAATTTTGGACCACGGCTGGATTCGAACCAGCCACCGAGACATAATAGTAACACTTTTTAATCGTCCACCGATAGCGTTGGTGGATTCCACTGTGAACTATTTGACAAGTGTTACCCGGTCAGTTGATCCCTTGAATCATTTGGTGGATTTCCTATGAGGTCGTGGAGTGGGTGGACAGCAGAGTCTAAATTTGAAGGCTCCTAGTTCCGGACGTAGATTCTTAGTCTAAATGGTAATCCACTTGTCTGGTTTGGACGTGCTACGTCTGTCGCTGATTCGAAGGCAGTCGAAGCTCATGGTTTTCACAATTCAGTCTCTTCTAGACTAACACATCCGCCAAACTATTCATTGTAAACGTTTAGTTTGGAAGACCAGATAGTTCAGGTCTTTGCATGGGTGCTAGCTTAATTTGCCAATGTAGTTCGAAGGTAGCAACAGAATAGTCTTCTACAAATGCGCTGTCCACTATCTTGTTATGAATTGTGAAGTCTTTGAGAACTCCAGGAAATCATTGTCGTCATTTAGTTACTTCAGACACATCAGCACCTTTGTGTTTTAGCAGGTCTTCCGACATGAATTGTGACGGCAGACTACCACAGAAAAAAATGACCGCCACAACTCATCGTGTCCAACAGCGTACCTAGATGATCTTGGGGTGCCACGTGTAAGCAATAATCAAACTCACGAGACTAATAGTTGGCAATGAACGAGCTAGAGCCCAGTTCTGACCCGGATGCAGTAGAAATAGCGGACCGCGAGCTGTGAATACAGGTATGACGTCACTGTATTTCTGGTTACACGCAGTTTACAGTTGGCAGTGCGTTAGGCAAAGGGGTTGGGGAATGTGAGACAAACTGACGTAAACCACCCACGCTCTTTTGGTGCTGAAGTCGTGAAATACTCGCCTGTTAGACAGTTGTCGCAGTAATGGCAGCAACATAAGTAGGATATTCCTGGTTGTTTATAATTCCGTCATTACAGCCGATGGGCACATGGTTATGATTTGCAGTCGCATCCAACAATCTGTAAACTATGGTCACTACAGTGTGTCAGGGATAGCAGGCTCGAAAATCCTCAATACAACAATAAACGAAGGTATCACATTTGTGGAAAAAGCCTCCTGGTCGAAGTGACTAACATAAATGGTAGGTAGTTCGACATTTCAGCCGTCATATCATATCACCTTCCTCAGTCGCTTAGGTTGCTGAGGGTTCTTCTGATTAGCAATTGCCAAACCAGTAACGGCAGGGCTATCACCAGACTCACGACTGGTTGTAACCACTCCTATCCAGTTAGTGAATCCGAAGTTATAACGCGTTGTTGTAGTCTCCAAACACTTGTCCTGTGGGCTTGCCTCACCTCACAGAAACAAATCGGTTAACACCTAGCTCTCAATGCACCTGGACTTCTGAGTACGAGCCAGAGGGATACCAGAAACAAACAGGGTAGTACTTGCTTCTCTTAGGGATTATGGTGTTGGACTGGTGGGCGGCAGTGTAGTAGTCAAACAAGTTGAGCTAACAATAAGCAGTTAACTAACTCGGACCTACTGCTAGCCTGGGCGTGGTGGAAGTAGTAGACCGGAAATTTTGAATACATCTACGGTGTTGTTTTAAGTCACAAGTATTTGTATACATAGCAACAAGTAAGGCGGTTGGTTAGGTGAAATTGGATAGTGCTACACCAATCACGTTGCGTTTTCCAAGTGTCAAAATTACGGTGGCCTCTTCTGTTCGACATGTGCGGGACCGATAGCAACAGTAAAATCGAGACAATAATGAGTTGCTTTAGTAGCGCCATTTCCATTGGTAGACCCAAAATTATAAAACGTTGTTGTCTGTGAATGGTTATTTTGAAAGTAAGCATTACCACAGTTACTCCATTACTCACTATCCGCCATGTTCTTTCAGAGAGATGTTTTGGCAGACGGTATTAACTACTCCTCTCTACTCTATTCAATGTTCTGTAAGTCATGAAATTAATCTGTGACGTTAACTCGTGATTCTTACGTACCCCAATCGTTTACTCGCGTTTGCATCCACTCGATATAGTCGACGACCAAGTTATGCAAATTTTTCTCATGTACCAATCACCCTTAGTCTAACAGCGTATACTTATCAAGAACTGCCGTCACGTGCTTTTGGATTAACCAACTGTCACCTGCTGGCTGTCACTTGTTCTAACTAATGTCTGGATGACAGAAAGCATCACAAAAGGTTGCTGATGAAGTCACAATGTTACAAACCTTCTGTCAGTTCTCAGAAAAATATACAGCGTGAGGTACAACTTCAGAGATCTGCCTTGTCTAAAAACAAGCTTCAAAGGATGAGTCCAAGATATTTTGCGGTAACTTCTGCAGTACAGCCACACAAGTAGTGCGCTATTGTTTCTAAATGGCATCAAATGCTGCCACTACCTAGAGTGGCTGCTTCAGCAGTGTTCAACTTGGGTAATGCTGTGGTCGACAGGTCTATACGTCCAACCGCACCTTTCCTCCTGCGGTCCGTGTGGTAAATTATACAAGGTAGATGTAAATCAAACACAGAGTTGTTCACACGCGATTTTCTCACGTCTCGATTTATGTCCCAGGCTAAGCATACCCTTTTCCTACAGCTACGGTGTAGAATAAAGAATGTTTACAATTTGAACTAGAGAAGAGTTCCCCTTTACTTGACATTTGCTATGTGGCTCTCCAAAGGCAACAAAAACGAATATGAATTAGGTCCAAACCTATTCCAGTAGCACTCAACCATAGTGGATAAGGAGAGGTACCGATCCTCCAAAATGTTCAATCTCATTGGATCATAGTTCATTTCGTGACATTGGACAACGCACTGTTCTTCACTGCGTCAAGCCGTGATTATTCCGATTGGTCAACTTTCAGTTTGATGATTGGTTCTCATGGTCATTCACTAGAACAGACGCCGAACTTATCGTCTGAACTGATAGTCACCCACGTTTGATCAATCTCTCTCGCATTCGATTATGCATGTCGATCCGATTCTAAGTAAGTAACCATCTATAATATATGTGAGTCACAGTGTAGGTGTTATGAAATCACAAATCATGTTGGTCTGTGGCTTGCCAACATCTAGTGGAAAATTGTGTACCAGTGGCTACCAGCTTACGATAACTCCAACAACAAGGCATTTGAAGCACCAACCATACAAGGTTTCATCAATGGTAGAGCGGTATTTAGTTGTTCTGACTTATTAGTTCGAAACAGTGTGCAAAAGATTTGAACCGATAACCCTTGTGTTAAAAATTAGGCGTAGATTATCTTATCACAGCACACATTCATCAGCTTGCCTAATTTTCGTTCTGGGAGTCGTAAATGTGTAGCACATAAATTAACGTACACTTATATACGACTGCAACTTTAGCGGTTAGAAAGACTTTTAAGCTAGCTACTCTAGAGAAGAAGCAATATACTTGAGCTTTACTCTTGTTAAGACTTGCCAGTAGGGTAGTTTTCTCCTTTGGTCCAGACACGATGTCTAGTTCATGTTCTTATGCGGCAACCGTGTTGATTACTGTGTCGTTAAACTCATAGTAGGTATTAGTGAAGTGTCACACTGAACTAAATTCATTTGTGAGCAATACTGAGTTGGTACTGAGAGGGAGGGTACTGTGGCTTTCCTCGAGAGGATCGAGCAACCTGAGTTCAACTCACGGGCAAATGTGGTTTGCACTTTATATGTGATCATTCTGCCTTACCCAAAGAGAGGTCAGTGACTTCGTCGTCAGCACGGTTGTAACACGGGAACTTTGGCCGCAGTTCAAGTCGTGACGGTGACACGGATGATGAACGAAAATAATGTACGTACTTCTTCCATGTAAAGAAACCACTTCGGTTTGTTTCGGTATCATATTTTAAGTCAAGGTAAGGTTAACGTGACCCGGTGAATTTCGTGAGTGCTTCTGCGTACTTCCATTTTCGTCTGGTCTAAGCTGATTACACTAGCGCTGAGAGGAAGACAGTGAGAACAGATACAGCGCGCCGATATGTTGGCATAATGCAAGGGCTTACATTACCAGGCATTCTAGTTGAGTAGGATCGATAAGCGCTGATTGGCCCCGAAAAATAACAGGACGACAGAGAAGGTAGAAGTGACCCAAACAAATCATAATTCTCACTCTGATACACACAGTCTTGACTGATCTGTGTACAGTGGATGTTCACTGGCCAGACGTGCAGCCTTTTGCTGTTATCCGCTAATCTTACAGCATGTAACAACTACTTAAGAAGTTTACGCTATGTGATAGGGAACGTGTGTAATGTCAAGAACTTTTTCATACCCGATTATTCAGTTGGTTTTTTCGCAAAACTATCTGCCATGCTATAATCAAAATGACCATTGTTAGGATGAACTTGGGGATCGTGATGTTGCCATCACTGTCAGTGGCATGGCGATTACAACGGGAGCTCTTAGTTACTAACGCTTAGATGACGATTTTAGCTTGTATACCAGCAGTTGAGTATTTGCTATGTTTAAATAGAAATTTAAGTGCGCTACGTATATATTCCGGTAGTTTTCAAATCAGCTTTAAATTCTCGTATGCTGCGTCTACGCGTGATATTGGGCCAGTAGCTACTACACCTCGAAATTGAGGTTCTCAACTTGTGGCTCCATAACTCAACCATCTATAAGGCGATTGGAAAAACCAACCGATTTATCAACGTAAAAATTTTAACCACACTGATTACCATCATTCCGATGTGATACCGTAGTGCGCTGTAGCGGGTTACACGTAATATATGGCATAAAATGACTATCTGATAAACACTCTTGAACGAAAAATGCCTTTGTTTTCAAACAAAACTCATTGTCTTGAAAACAGAACCTTCTGGAATGCAATTTTTACCATACGGTTTCATTGATATGTTGGTTCTGGGGATAAATCTAACTATTTTTATGCATTTCGCGAGCTTATGAATGTATGTCCCAGAAATTTATTCCATACGTCGATGAGTACATGTTCCAGCTTGGATTGATTTGCAACTTTGCGATTCTGTTTAACTTTGTAATTTGACTTGATGTTAGTTTCAGTCATGGTGTTTGGAGTTGTTCAAGTTACCGTTTACACCTTGTTTGATATCAAAATGTACCTCATTCTGCTGCGGATCTGTGGCGATGCGACGTCTTCTTTTGTAGCCCTGTAAGTCACCAGTCATATTAGAATAGATGGGCTGATTGTACATCTTCATGAATCTCACATTTCATCCTAGTTCTTAGAATTACCAATTAGTTTCTACAGTTCATCTACAAAAATAGAAGAGCATAAATGCTATTGTGAACGGCTTCGTTCTAACTAACCACAACATGTATCGATCAGTTGTTTTTATAATTCTTCTTCTTCGTCCATTTTCTTCCTCACTTCTTATGTCTCAAACGTTAGGATGGCAAGAAGCAAATCCAGTTCTTGTGATTTTTGTGATTTTTAAAATGCTAGCAATCCAGCAACTTGAGTTGTCTAATCGGTGCAAGCAAATGGCACACCGATCACCGCAGTCGCTCAACGTGCTATCCACCAATGAGAAGACGATATCGCACTCGACTGACCTGATCGATCACAGCACACAAACACGGGCAAAAAGGTGTTTCAAATTTACACAGTGGATCTTAAACACGGATGAAGGACATAAATAGTATATCACCGAGACTGCCCTTAGCATTCAGTCGGACTAGCAGGGTGAGCCAATCAAGTGTCTGTGAAATGACTCATGAGTAGTTGGGGAGTTTGTTAATGTCAAGTTGAACGTCACTTATGTGATCATAGCTGTAACAATCAGATAGACTTTTCAGGCAGACCCTTTCGAAAGAAAACCACCAGACTGGAACTTCATCCTCATTAGAGCTCGTCGGTAGTACATATTCCTGTCACGACCAGAGTTAGAACTCCACGCTTTTGTGCGGCAACTGTGTTGACCACTGCACTGAACCAGTGACCTTACGTCAGGCACGACCAAATTATTATATGTGAACGCTCAGCCACTTTCGTTTATGAGCATCGATCAGTTTGTCCGATCGTCTCGAGAGGAGACAGCAACTTTCAAACGATAACACCGCGATTAGGTCGTGTCTAGTTTGACGGCAATGACGCAGTGGTCACCACGGCTCCCCCATGAAAGCGTGGCCGGAGTTCTAACTCTGGCAGTAGCAAGGGCGTACACTACTGACGATCTCTACTTAGAATGAAACTCGAGTCTAGTGCTTACTTTAGAAAAGGGTTGGCTGAGAAAACTACATGAATGCGAAGGCTGTGATCTAATATGAGTGGTATTCAACCCGAGTCTCGTGAAACACACGGTCGCTCCCTGCGATGTCCACATAATTCATTTTCGACATGGCGATGTACTGTCAAATTTAAATGGTCCGAAGGAGGTTAAAGAGTAACTAATTTTGGAGTGTGTCATGAAGAAAGAAGTAGCAGTTTGACAGAAGAATATGGTAAACGTTGAGAAGGAGACGAAGTGTTCATGAATAACACGTTGATAGATTCATGCCTATCTCGGATCTCCCCGGAGAAGTAGCCAGCCTGAGAATATCATAAGCAAAATAATATTTACACCTTCTGAGAACACGGGGGTGAAAAATGTTTGTCTCAAGCTACATTATTTGCAACGTTATGTACATTGCAGAAGCATCTACTTTGCATCAGGTTTATATCAGGACAGTGTCTAAATGGTAAAGATTCATCCCAAGTGGACAGACAAACGAAGTCTCATTTTTTGTCACTGGCATCATGGACTCTGTGTATGGAGAACAGGGGATCACATGCTTCCAATGCAGTTCACACGCACTTACTCCACAAGGTGTTCTTGTGAGAAGTTAGCCATTTAATACACACACGATGTAATGGTCGACCCGGCCTGATGGTATATTAAGAACAGTGTGAAAGAAATCAGTCATTTACACTGATTACTCACGTTTCTTGCTTGAAGTATGCATCTTGGGGTAGTTCGTGCTCCATCGTCAACCAGTAGTCGGTTGATATTGATATGTGTCAAACCCCGAATCCAGAATTCATTCAACATTTGACCTAGTGTTCATCATTTGGTCTCAGAAGGTGAGTTCCAGGCAAAAGGTTTGGCAGAATATTACTCATACATTAAATCAGGTCAATAAGCTAATAGCCATATCTGTTAGCACATTGTACTTGTTTGTAGTTAGACAAACCGACAAAGACTCTCTGAAAAACATGGAAATCTGTGATCTACTAGCATCACCCATTCGACCACTCCGGTTCACTGCTTTTTCGAACCCGTATATGAGAACCAATTGACCAATGGATCAGTCCGACAGCACTTCAAGGTGCAACATCCGTACTAACCAAACAGTTTCAGAACTATACCTTTCTTTTTAGTTGAATCCCATGTTCCCTATTGAGTTAATCAGTCTACTGCTTGTGATGTATGTGTTATTGATATCACACAATGATATACTGATTACTTTAATACTGAAGTACATTTAAGAATCCGTGGTCCCGTCTGAGGAATAAACTGCTTATTGTAACTAATCCGAAGCCTTCATATTACTCATGTGAGTGGTTTGAGTTCAGGTACAATTCCTAGGATTATTCGAAGACCTTAACTCCGAGTAATACCAAAATGCACTTCCAGACAACGTGCAATCTAATGAAGTAATTGCCTGAAGGCACCATTCAGTATTAGTAAATCGATACATGAAGATTCTGCCAATGTGTGACGTAGCGAACATGTGACCACTCCTCCACCTGAAAGGAAGTGAAGATTCAAGAACGTCTGAACTGTGACTCATGAGAATTCTTGAGCCATCCTTCTGAACTCCATAGCAGTTTCCTTCATGGAAAATGTCCGAATAATTGTGGCCATCGGATCGTAACAGATTGAAAACCAATTTAGAGTTCTGTCTGGCTATTTCCATTGGTGACCAAAAATATTTGAAACACAGTAGACTCAGTTGTACTGTTGGATTAAAAGTAACTGGTTGTCGGTTAATTTGACCAAATGTAAGATCATACATCGCCTTCATTCTAGCTATATTGAATAACTTCTTTACAAAGTAAAACTGCCTAAAAATATACTTGTGAACGGCATTAAATCAAAGCACACTCTTTCCCTCTACCAAGTCTACAAAATCAGAGAAAACATTATACTAGCCAAAAATGTTTTTCCGACTTTGGGATGAATGTATTTTGGAACAGTTAAACAGAGATGATTCCGGAAGCCTCATCAGTGAATGTAATCAAGACCAAATTTGAAACACACACAGAACAAACGACATCATCAGACAGCCAAGTAATTAGAATCGTTGCATTGAAACTTAGTTACTATCCATATCTAACACCTGCTAGTGGTCGCCTCTTTGTTTGCCGCGTGCTGAAAGATGCATGTGTTTTGTGTTCGAAAGACTGTGACAAAGTTTCTTTTTGTTCATTTTCTTCTCACTGACGAGACTGTTACCGTCAATTCCCGTAAACTGAAACAATTTATCGAACTGTTGCCTGTTTGTTAAGCTGTCTTCTGAGGATGTGTATCTACAGAAGCACACTCAGATTTCTTCAGTTTGAGAGTTTCATATGAATCCCAGATAGTGAATGTTATGCAATTCAAGCACCTTGGAAAGTGAACAGTCAAACAAACACATCTTCAACAGCCAGAATATTTAATAGATATATTGATTCAACTTTACGATAAATTCCTTTACAATACTATCGCGATTAATAACCAAATGTGTTAAGTAAAGAATATCAGACGAACCGCGCGCGCACACATACACAAATTGAAATGAGGTAGGGCAGAAGTGAGAATGGTGGTATACATTTAGGAAGGTCAGAATGCAGAAGATGAACAGAATCAGACAAAATATGGAGGCGGACGGATTGCGTGCACTGAAATGTTTAACTAGAATGTACTCACTGAGACTATAACGAAGAATGCCATTACAATCAGACCACTGTCTGATGGATGTAGAAAGAAGTTTAAAGTCTGTGGTTAAACCACGAAAAATTACTGGAGAACAATATAGCCAAAAGCGAAATTATACATGCATTCACAAAATGGAGAATGAGAGTATAAAGGAGTTGAAATGCTGTTAGGTTTGAAACATTTAAGTTGTCTTCTCACTTTAATAACAACACTAATAACATAAAGAGACCATGTCAAGTTGTGGCTCAACGTGACATTGAAATACTTAGCAGATTTTGGGCTGTGAAGGAACTTGTTCCCAGTTTGTATTTGGGGGCAGGTCTCAAAAGGTTGCTGATAAATTGTTCATTTGAAAGGTAGAAGTTAAAAATCCAGACATTTGGAGATGTTGAGAGATAAGAAACGTACGGTGCGTCAGCTAGTTAATTCAGTGAGACCAGCCAACAAGATGATGGAGAAGGATATTTCGCGATAGTGGACGTCAAGGACAGCATGATTTGCGTACTTCGACAACTCTGAAACTTCGGGACTTCGTGTGGAGCTCATATAAAATGAAAGGGAAAACTTAGGAACAAATTGCGTTCCGTTACCAGTGGGGACGATTCTTGAACACTTAGGCGAGTAAATTTGGAAATGATCTGAAAACTAGTCCCTTGACAACTTTGTAAAAGATGGTTGAATGTCTGTCCTTCTTGAGAAGACAAAACAGTCGCTGTCCCTTGATACAGTTGAAAGCATTGGCGTGATTACGGAAATGGAAACCGACTGTCCTAAATCTTCCATTCAGAGATGACAAAATCAAGTGGATAGGAGCGTCTCAGTGTAGTTGATGTGTGTTGCATTCAATGTCGGCTCACCAAACCAAAGAGAAGCTAGATTCGCGCAAAACAAATACGCTTCCTATCTGATCGAAGACGTAGTGATGGTATTTTTTATCTCTCGATCGGTACTGTAGCATCGGCTGTGTTATAGGCAACCAGTGAGTAGAGTACTTTTGGACCTAGAAGCTTGTTGTGTTGTTCGGAGTAGTAAATGGAGTCCCAGATAAACATACGTCTTATTTGGGATCTTTATACAGTTACTTTACAGGCGAGGTGAAAGTGTTTCTCACGGACGAAATTCTAATAGGTTCGTTTGATGAATCCACTAAATTTGCTGTGCTTTTTGTTTCTGGTTCAAAGAGAATGTGCGGAAAACATGATTTCGCTTAGCCCCTTCTGCCGAAGCCATGCAGGTCACGTAGAACAAAGTGTATGATCTGGCTGATCTGTGAAGAAAGCACAACTTTAAAACTCGAGTGTTCTCACTCTAACGGTTTCTATTGTCAGCAGTTTACTTGAGAGTGTGGATCGGTTTACCAAGTGCGTTTACACCATTCCACCAAACATTCCAAAGTTTGTGCTGTTATCGTCAACTTTTATGGTCGATGATGATGAGTAAACGGTCAGTCGTCTCTTCAAGTTAAATCATGCAATGCCTGATCGTCATTCATTTTGCCTTATAGCTCAAAAGTGTAACTTGTCCGTAACGAAAGCAAAAACAAATTTCTTGTGGTTAACAATCCTTATTTCCACCATTTAGCTCATATCATTTGGGGTAACCAGGTGATTAATGTGGTCATTGATATATGTTCGAAATTATTCCATACGCACTTAATTTGTCATTCTACAGTGGTTGTGATTACACATGCTTCGAACCAGGCATCATTTGGCCAGAGAAACGGTTGCTCATGAATGAATATACCAGCGATTGGTTTGATATGAAACCTTAGTATGCCCTTCAGGTCTCAGACTACTGGAAGGTCGTTTTCCCACTTGCGTCCCAAAAGTGTGGTCTGATTCTGTCATGAGAAATTATCGCAGACCAATTTGCGCGGATACCATCCGACAAACTAAGCTGAGCAGAGTGCGGTACAACATAACCCAGCACAACCACAATCAGACAAAACAAAACTTATCAGCCAAGAGCACATACTTCCGACCAACCTTCGGTAAAAGGATGGGTCACAATGATCACCATCAGAAGTATTTGAATCTGCAGTCTGTACAGGTATCGGGTGGTCAGTTGGTCACCAAACATAGTTATTACACGAGCCTTGATGAGTCACTAAATTTGTCAATTTCAATGGGTATACACATGTATCAACAGACTCTCAGATCGTAATCACCTAATCGGAACCCGTTTGATGCGGATGTTTTGTGTCCACCCACAAGAAATAGCCTTTGCATCATGGATATATCACTTTTCAGGACATAGCAGGTCTCTAGAGAATAAGGGAGCATAAAATGTGTAGCACTTTTGAACGACCCATCCACGCCAATCTCGAAAAGATAACAAGTTGCCGCTTCCATGAAACTAGTTTCTAGTTAAAACAATATGAGACTTATTGACATGACATAGATTCGGTTTAAGGACAGGATCACAAAACTGATGGAATGACTGTTAGTGAAAAATAACGACATTTCGTCAATCTATTATCACTAGGAAGCTGGCATTAAATCGATTAAAATCACTCGGAATTATGCACAAAACAAACGTTTGCATTTTTATAAACAACCGTATAAAAAGTGTCAGTGAATACCAATTTCCAGGGCGGTACAATTTAGGGCTAGATGAATGTTGGCAAGAAAAACGAACGGTTATTTAATCAGATACCTCGGTTTCGATTTCGAAGCATTACACCTTGTGTGAACTACTTTCAATTACAGTATATATCGATCGACAACAACAGTGTTTGGCATGTGATAACACATCCATGACGATTTAGTTCATAAACCTGGCTGTTCAAACGATTACATATGACACCATCCGCAATATTCGAATGTGACCAAGTCATTCGTACAATAATTGCGCCCAGTGGTTCACAGTATCAACGATGAGTAACCTTAATAGGATAAATCCTCATACCATGCAAGGAAAGAACCTTTTCATCAGATGTAACAGGAATAGACACTCTCGTAATAATTTGACTTCTGCGTCAGTCAACATGGTGGTTACTGACTGTCCCAGTACATGACAAATGTGTTTTCATCCGATTTTGTTTGACGACCTAAAAATGTTCAGTCAGCCCATGTGAGGAGAAACCTATAATCGCAGAAGTATTGAAGTCACATGCTAATCACTCGATATGTAAAATTGAAACAAACGTGAATAACTATCTACCGCGGCTTGCTGAACATTAGGTGTATAAAAAAAATCCGGAAGGGGATGTAGATATTCTTCGATAGTAAACATTAAAATATATTATTCTTACAAAGTTTTAGAGCCACAAACATGCAGACAAGCGATCAAAAATTACATGTGTCTTTCTTCCCTACCGCTGTAAAGTTAATGGTTCTGTATTAGTTAGCAATTTTTCCGTTTGATATACTCCGTGAATATATTCTCAACAAATGACTAACATTTCTGCACTCTCCTTGAACATAACTGACCACAGTTCATCCGATCCCTTGACTTGACAGCCTTATGTTGTATAATTTCTTTATACACAGCCCTGCATTTAACAGTTGATATGTAGAGGACTAACTCAATAAGAGGGTAAAAATGCCAGTATTTAGTACAAAACGCGGCAGCCGAATAGCCCACACAAGCAATCCCAATCTATGTGAAACAGGAACTTCAAGGATACAAGACGCGCGCACCAAAAGTGTATTGCTAGGCAGAATTAATTCAAACAAGTAAAGTTCATTGTGTACAAGGAAAAGTGGTGCGAACTGTATATAAAAATAAAGTACAATATGAAAATATGTACAATACCCTATAGATAACGTGTTAGTTAAGTAGGTGAGTATGAAGGCTCCCCGGGTACTACTCAACCTTCACATTTAACATCTAAAGACGTGAACAGTATTTGAGCTTCTGATCCGACTGCTCAAAGCCACAATGAGATAAACCGCTTCCGTCTAACTTGTGAGGAGTAACAACGCTGCTCACATACATCCTAATCAACCAGTTAGTTAAACTACTCTTGTGATCTGTTACAAAAAGTGTGAGACATTCGGTTGGTTGCAAGGAAGTAGATAATTCAAATTCCTATTCGGCTGTCCTCGTCGGATATATCCAGAGATTTACGAAACCGATTGTGGCCCACAGGTTTAAAAGCAACTTAACTCTTATGCATCAACCTGGACAGGGTAAGTTGACGCAGGCAAGGAGAGCAGGTCTGACAAATACGTTTTACATATCCTCATGTACACGTGTTACCCCTTTACTGGCGTGCATTGGCTCCGTGGCTACTTTCTCGGAGCGAATAAAACTATTTAACGATGTTATGGGCACTTGGGTAAACATTCTTCAACTAAACTTTGATGATGCCAGTAACTCGTCCGGTCAGTAGTTCTTGTCCATTCCAGCCCCTGTTTGTCCATCGGATCCTGAACAACTCTATGGAACGCATCATAGCGGTCAACAGCTAACAAAGTAACCGGCAATCGGAATGGGATGTGGGAGACAGACTGATGGGTCGTCTAGATTTTAGAGGGATCATAAACATTTCAATACAAAGTGATTACGGTTCAGCCCATGAAAGGAGTACTGTCAGCTAAACTGGAGCGAATGAGTCAGTCTTGCATGAATACACTATCAAATGTTTGAAATAAAATAATTAACCACAACAATAAGAATACAGAACTAAAGACGTTTTAACAGTCAGGTGAACGAATGAAGGTTACTTGTAGCCACATACGGTAAATCATGACCGGATGGGCGATCGATATCCCTCGGAAATCACGTGAGCGATGATCATCAAAACTGCCATTAAAACAGATAATCGTCTTGTCCGCTTCGAACAAGTAGGTACTCCGAGTCCACAGCTGTAAACACGCAGCAAGTCTGGAATAGGACAACGCAGTTAACTCGTGTTTTTTTTGGTTCATGTGGACTGGAGTTACAGATCAGCACCACCCAACTTTTTGTTCGTACTTTTGGTAAAGTATATGAGGTCCTAGTATTTATGGGCTGAAAGCCTGGAGTAAACCGTTTCCTCTCTGGCCAGTATTTGTGAGCCATCAACTACCCACAATGAAAGTAATGTGTAGGTGACAGTATCACAATCATTACAAAGTGGAAAGAACAGACGATTATCGTCGCCAGACTTGTCCATTAATCACTGTTACTAAGGCTGGTTTTCTTCATGGAAATAGCCGTTATATGTGGCGATTATTCATCTGAGCCCCTGAATCTGTTAGTGATTAACTGGTATCTGGTTGATGAATAAGTTGGGCAATATTCTCTTGAAGCATCTGGTTTGTAGTGTATACGATTTTGTCCTTTCGGTGGGAGGATAGAAAGGAACCTGAGTATTTCCGGCTCAATGGTTAGACGTTTACACCCAACCTCCGATATGGTTGTGTTCGTGTAAAATCTCACACAAACACCGAAGTTCGTCACATCTGACAGCTTGAGATTGGCGACAAGCGGGTTGACCTGTTTACAGTACTTGCCATGTTAATAGAATGTGTGCGTCAGAAAGTCGGTGGAAAGTGTCCACTGCTTTGGTTCATATGCATGAACAGACAGTCGCACACACCACCTGCTCGTTCCGTTCCGGTTAGCACGGACGGGAATGAGCGATGTTCACCACTTTCTGACGAAACCTATCCGTCAAAAATGGTGTGATATTGACCGTGACCACTGTTTGGGACCACTGTTAAGTCAGCATTATTTAGCCATATCCCAATAAATGATCGGTGATGTTACGCGTCTCTTCTTATTGCCGGCCACCCATTTCGCACACCAAGTTGAAACAATAACCACCCAATGTGTTCAACTGTGTTAAGTTTTTGTCTCTGTATGACACCTTATGCTAAGCCCAGCATACAGTCTATAGGAAGCATATCCATCGGTTTACGCATACCTACATCACAGATCTGTGAGTTGGCTCTGTTTCTGCATTCAAATCAGAATGCGCCCAATATCGTTTCCGGGA
Organism: Paragonimus heterotremus; assembly: GCA_013368495.1. Taxonomy (NCBI): domain Eukaryota; kingdom Metazoa; phylum Platyhelminthes; class Trematoda; order Plagiorchiida; family Troglotrematidae; genus Paragonimus; species Paragonimus heterotremus. The sequence goes on from LUCH01000490.1 coordinate 163,497, forward strand.
ACCGACTTACCGATCAGAAATAACATCATCAACATCGAATGTTCGTTTACAGTTCCAGTAAATGCACGCGATTCTCAAGGATGGTGAGACCATACTTATCAATCCCTGCTAATCAGTTCTACGTGCACAAAAATTAACGTCTTCTCATTGCCTTATTGAAGTTTACCAAGGGAACGAATTGCTTCAAATTTATCCAGGGGAGATTCCAGAAAGAACCTGTCAATAAGCTTGTTAGCCTTCTTCGTCTCCGATGCAGGTTGGCGACTGAACGTCTGCATATTCAGTATTACAAAGCATGGCTGTCCAAGTGCAGGTTTCCATGAGAGTTCACTAAAAACGAAGAGGATGTAACTAGTAGCCTAGCGGTTCCAACCTCAAGGGGAATGACTAAATCCCACGTTGAACTTTCTCAACAAAGGCTGAGGTCGCTGGGGGAGATTCACAAAATGTTGTGGCTTATCGAGAATGACCTATCGACTGTTTTCCGACTCAAATATGTGAACCTTTGCAGTACTGTTCTACAACCTACTTGATCGAAGGTGGCAAAATCTTTCGATGATCCATGTTGTCCAGTTTCAAGTATGATTTCATTTCCTGAAGACTTGGGTAGATATGTTACCACTTTATTTTCAGGAAAGCTAACATAAAATCGAATGGAATCTCTCTCCCTAGGATTGAAGCTCTCCATATCGCCAAAGAAAATTGTAGTTGTAAGAACAGATTGAAAATCTTTACGATGAACTTCAGCAACATTCGCCAACGTCTGAGGAAAATCAAAAGTGGCTAGTGACAAAATCGGTGGATGTCGCTTATCAACACTGTAACTGCGAACAACAGCCTCACGGTCTATTAACAGCGACACGCTTCCAAAACTTGAAGGAAATAAGACAAACTGAGAACTTGATGGTGTTACGTCCGGACGAAGGTTCAGGTATTGTGTTGATGGATATAACGGAATATAAGAAGGTAACGTTTGAAATTATCGATTACACTAGGAGGTCTTTACCAGACGACACTCTCAACAACGTCCAAGAATTGAGAAAGGAAATCAACTGCAAGCTGGAAAAACCGAGGATAAATGGTGTAATTTCTGTAGATCAATGCAAGCTACTGAAGCCAATGGACACAACAACGCCGCATATGTGTGGATTGCCTAAAACCCGCAAGCTCAATGTCCCACTTCGTCCCATTATGTCAATGTGCAACACACCGCCCGTTGGCTTGCTGATCTACCTGAACCGATCAGAAAACGTTTCAGTAAGTACAGCCTGAAATACAACTTTGAACTTGTGAATTGTGGAGACGGATTAGACGTTCAGAACAAACTGATGTGTTCATTCGATATATTGTTGCATGAAACGGTTGAAAACACTTACAGTTTTATTTTGAGCAGCAATGCTCCTTTTCCTACTCCAGTGTCCTGTGCACACATAATGTAAAATGCAACTTACAAACGTTTACTTTTCGGCAAGCGGACGGGGTTGCAATGGGCAGTTCCTTGGGTCCACTCTTAGCTGATTTCTTTATGGCTAAGGTAAAATCTACATTAGGTGAATGTTTGTCAAAGCCAATATTGTAGACACGTTACGTAGATCACATCCTGGCCATTTTTGAGAATTCAAGTGAGTTGAAAACGTTATTTTTTGAGTTAAATCACGCTCACCTAAACCCAAAGCCAACTACAGAGAACAAAGTAAACAACTGTCTACCGTTTCAGGACATTCTATTTATCCGAAGATCACGTGTTGCGGAAGAAAAATCCATTTACAGAAAGCCTACCTGGACAGGACAGTATATATATGTTGAAAGCTTCTGTCCACTGAAATTTAACGGAAGTCTAGTTCGAACGCTTTTTCACAGAGCTCGGAGATTAGACAAGTATTGAGCACACTCACAGATACGTTGCAGGCCAACGGGTATTCACCGCGGTTTATCAAGAAATATAGCAGTGTCGTTACACCAAGAATACAGGATACGGCAACACAGAAGATGGTGTACTGAGATCTCCCGTTTATCGGGGACGATCGCTCAACAATTACAAAAAGACGTCTGGTAGTTACGGTTTTCATGTCCTATAACCCCGTAAAATGATGTGTAACACAACGAACTAGGACCTCACCAGTCTCCTCGGTTATGACCAAACAACCTCTGTCTGTCACATCCCAATGTTTGTACAAATATCTATGTAATTACATTATGAGCTACATAGGGTGGACAAATCGACAGCTTGCTTCTGGTATCAAGAAGCATTTTCCCAAGTGGTTGGGAACAACCAGAAGTACCAGGCGTATGCATAAAGGCCGACGGACAGCACCCAGCGCAAAACGCTTGATCCAAACAGGACACAGAGTCAAGGTTTATGACGCACTCTCTGTGATTTTTCAGGGTAGTCGGAACGCTTCTTCCAGTTTGCTGAGGCTTTGGCTATCAGATGTTAAAATCCTTCTCTATGTGTTCAGAAACATTTGTGTTGACGTTTCGGCCGCCCTGGTAGTTAGCATCCCGGCTGTTTAATCTTCATTTCCGTGTCTGTCAGTCTAATCCCGTAAGCCATTATTTCTGCCTTATGGAACCTTATCTCAATGGTTAAACTTAGTTACACATTCAAGTTTGATCAGAATGTAAGAAATGTTGCCTACCATATATGTAGCTGTGATTATCACTCACGATTCATCCGGATTTCTACTGTTCATTCCATTTCACTTCAGTGTTGTTTTTAGTCAGTTGTAGTCAAGTAGTGGTAGCTTACCGTTTTTATGTTATTCACACATTTACGACGGAAGCGAACGCCTAAAATGAAATCATCTAGAAATTTATGTATTCTGACTAGTCTATTCAAATAACATGAGGAGACTCAACGTTTTACTATTCGGAACAATGACCGACTGAGTGCAGCCGTTGAAAACGGATAACGAGACTAGATCCTGTTGGATGTATGGAGGTGGCAAATGAGTGTCTGCTTACGACACTCATGGATCATTCAGATTAGTTATCAATGTCTAAGTCATAGGAGGGTAATCAGAACACCGTGGGCACACAGGGCGCATGCGCGTCAAAGTCAAACTCATGAGGTACACGTTCATAGTTCAGTTCAGCAGAATGTTCACAGACTAACGTAACTTAAATAGGTGTAGTTTTTAGTCATGCTGATGGCTAAGACCAATGGTCGTATGAACTACGTTACTGAATCCGGTCAGGTCAGACATCAGGATCCGTAAGATCGTAAATACTCAGCTTATGAGTTTCTGCTTCAGCGTGATTAGATTACTGTTGACTAGATGTTAAAAGTCGTCACCTACACCAAACCACTTATAGACTCGTCTATTTTCAACATTCGGGAAGCGCGTCTCTTAGAGAAACAAGCATAGCGAACCACGTGACATCGTCCGGTCCAAGGTCGGTGGTCACACCATCTTCGAGCTTGTGCAAACTCACAGGTAGAGTCTAACTGGTTGAAGTGAAGCTGGAATAATTCCTTGTATATTTTCCGAATCGAATTCAGTGTCTGATGAATAGTTCCTTGTCATTCCAATTAGCCAATCAGTTTGCAGCTGTACGATCAGACTGCAGTGTATTCCAACCGTATTTCGTCTGTATGTCCTTGTTTACCGTATAACCTGATTCTTTTTAACGCCATGATTGCCATACACGGTCGTCACATTTTATTCATCTTATGTCTTGACCGTCTTGTCTGGCAACTGATTGTCCTGTATATTCACTCTCTGTTGTCTGGCTTTTAGCTTGTTTCGAAAAATAATAGATGATCACTTCCTCCTCTACTGGGTTTCGGAATCAAGCCGTGTAATAGAATGCGTAGTTTTAGCAAACACCATGCGGCACTCACAGACCAAAAGTTAATCTGACCGCCACACACAGACATTTAATAACGATGCCATTTTTCCAGTGGCATTCATAATAAGTTTAGATGGTCGTTTTTTAGAGGTAACTACGTGACTAATCACAGATGCACTAATTAACACATCCACTTTTATCTTCAGTTATCAGTCCAGTTTACGCATTTATCAGGTGTGTCAACATTGTTCCATTCACGTTCCAAACGAATAGCTTCTGTCCACTTTTGTTAGTGACGTGTATTTTCACGTCGTTGTGTATCAGCCTTATTTTTCAGGCGTCTTACATGGGAATTTCGGATCCCATAGTTACAGATTACCGCTGTCTTATTCATATACATTACTGAGCACCCGTAATTATTGTTTAGTTTCATCAGTGTTAGCCAGAGTTTTGTTTTACATCACACACTGATACCAGCCTTTATGATACGTGTTTTGGGGACGTGTGCTGGTTGTTTAGAGGTACCCTAGATGGCAATCACTAAGCTGATTTATTAAAGTGCTTGCAAGAGTTCTACATGAAGCACGAAACTAGACGAACGACATTTTCTAACGGTATTGCAGTTCAAATCTTTGTTCTCACAATAAAGAGTGTCATAATTAAGTGAATGTCTCAACGTTTTGTGCATTGAATTCAGTGCTCAAAGCGGAGGATCTCAAAACGAAACGTCAGTTTGGCAACAAGCTGCCTTCGTCCACAAAAATTGTGATGACGCAGTTACGTAGAAGAATTCTGCGCACCACAGGTTTCACGGAGTCACAGCACAATACAATCTTGCTGAGCGTACACAATTGAATTCACCAGGCCCATCCTTCACATCACTGTTAAAACTAAGATTGTTGATGACAATCGAAAACTTAAACACAGGGTCGAAGTTCACAGAGCGGTGCCAAGCATGGTGTCACAGAAGCCCTTAAGTTCAATCAGGTTTGTGTGTGCGTCACGATTGTACGAAAGCAAGTTATTACTGCTGTAATGTTATAGTTATGTTTTGGCCCAAAAAAACAACCCGCACATTGTTGTGCTGTTGCGCACCAGGGTTAGAAATAATCCAGCACTACAATAAATTCGATACAAGATATGCCGGGCAAGATCACATTATAATTTCAAGCACCCAAAAAGAGACTAAACAAAAATGGACGAAAATTCGTCTGTATATTTTGGATGCTTGAAATTATAGTATGTTCTTGCTCGGCATGTCTTATAGGGAGTGATGATCCGACTGGAGCCAAAATGAGTTTCTATCAATGACATACTGATCGGTGCGAAATTAGATCATATTGTTCAATGTCCGATATGTGTTTGGAACGTGATAATACAAATTTGTGTACACATAATATTCTTAGGTAAATAGAAAAATAGTAATTATAATTATGACGATGCTTAACCACGTGCAGCAAGAATAAATCTATCTGTTAAATTAATATAAATTCTTGAAGGAGGCTGTTACTCAAGGAGGAGCACACACGTTTTCTAGTAACTGGAAAGCGGAATAGGAGTATATTGAGTGCGTACAGGTTTCCGTGTTCCAAACAATTGCACAAATTTGATGGTTCTATGGCAGTCAAAGGCTGAAGTAAATCCAATGCACATAATTAACAGTCGTGGGACTATATGTATTCATCCAATGACCAAAATTCTCTTAGATATGGGAGAATTTACACAAATGGTTTGAAGGATAACAATCACGTTATGTTACGGCAATGATCGGTTTTGAAAAGGAAACACTATAAGAATGACTTATTCGTTAAAAGAGTTAGTGGGGCAGGTATGATAACACCGTATGTTGAAGTTCCAACAGAAACTGATTCAAACGACTGAGGAGTTAGTGAAACAGGAACTCATTGAATGCATACGATACGCTGTCGATGATACGTCATGAAGTAAGTCAGGGGAAATATGGCCACATGTTGTCGTACAAGAAATCTACGTAAGTTGGACATGGAAACAATATAACGTTAAGTTAACGCGGTGAATCTTCCATTAGCCTCGTCCTTCTGGGCATTCAGTTACTGGCGAAGAAATCTTTCTGTACTGCTCTGTCGTCCAAATTTGATACCTGACTTGGCCAAGTTCAAAAGCATGGTTTGTACTACACTTGTTTTAAGCAAAGCTCTCAACTTAGACCACGCCTTTCTTCTCGTTAAAGTTAGTCTGACTGGTTTGTGGACACCACTCAGTTGAACCAAGACAGACCAGCAGGCGGCGTATGTGGTCGTCTAAACACGCCTACCGATTGTGTGCTTAAAGTTATCAACAAGCACATCAACAAACATAGCTGGACAGCGACGTTAACAATTAGGTTAATTATTACAGGGTCCTGATCAGATGCGGAGATATGGAAGGGGAACGATCTTAAAGGGTCAACCCTATATTCTGTATTCAATACGTCTTTAGCAATCGAAGACACCGGGTTTCGGTAACTAGTAGATTGATAGGGTGCACCGGAGTTTACCACAAGGAATAGTGGAACATATCCCCAAGTTACTGCACACGATGACACAACAAACACTACCAACGCAACGAATAAGCCGGAACCCGGTGTCTTTGGCTGCTATGGGATTAGACACCTACTGTAGGACTTGGTAAAGATAGACTGAACACCCTTTTCGTCTACAACCGACTAAGGGAATGTAAGCCAATTGGTTGCAGGATGAGTTCCAGTAGTGTTAGTAGGTCGGTCTGAACTTTAATTCCAGACTCCCGGAAAGCACTAACGCATTGTCTGCAGTGGTACTTTAGACTCACTCTGATCCCCATAACTTCGTTTTTTTGTATAGCACCCAAGCAACAGTTCATTTGCAGGACTCATGAATATTGAAGGTTGTCCACATTTGTGAGAAAGCCGATAGACAGAGACATTGCGGCACATACGTTATATGGTTAGGGCCGTTTAGTATCTAGCATTAATTCTGGTTAGCATCCTGCTGTTGAGTTTTTATCAAACATATCGACCGGTATTAAGTTAGTGTAATTGCCTTCAGTTTGTATGCCGCTTCACATTCTCAAACAACGACCATGGAGGTGTATAAGCCCTCCAAGAAGCTCTTGGTTGGTCGAACGAATTCGTCTCATAGAAACAATTCCACCGTTTGCAATTTTCACAGCTAGTCATTGATTTCATTTAAGAGTTCACTGACGCCTTGGCTTATTGTCAAATATCTTAAATGTTAGATTTACAACCGGTATTTGAGTGGTCTGTTTGGTTACAATCACATCATCCCGATCCGTTCTAACGTAGCATTTTTCCTGGTCGGGCGCAATTTTCGTCTAATTATACCACAGCTCCGCATTTAGTATACCAGCCCTTAGATTTCTAAAGGTGGTTTTGTTTCCCCAATCAGCTATCTACATACAAACAGCATATTCGAACCATGTGCATATTACTTACACAACAAAAGTTTTCCAGCAACTACTTGAATTTTGGTTTACTACATTGACATTTGTTTCAAATTTTAAAACAAAGGTCTTTGAGATGGAAGTTCTATTTGTACGTTACCCGCTGATAAAATAAGAAATCACAGAAAAATTCCGGTCACTCGTTTTTAAGCAGCACACAAGCAAGATCCACTTATGAGTTTCCAAGAGTATGTAAGTATCGGATTTATGTTGCACTGCCTGCTCCCCTATTGGAGAGACACTTATTGTCTAATCATTAAACAAATAGATATGTTTACCTGACCACTCAGAACAAAAGCCATGTGATCTCATTGTCCAATGTCCGTGAAGCGGTTGTGTTCATGCCTAACAAGAAAACGAAAGGTAATTGGGACAGACGTGAGACTTTCAGATCAAATCGCAATCGATAATCGCTCAGAGGTGGCCACGTCTCAACACACGAAGGTTTTGATATCAGATTAACTTATCTCAAGTGGTTTCTCTAAAAGTATTTCATATTTGCGGGATTCTTGAAAGTGAATTGACTGCATTGGCGCAGCGGGATAGACGGGGGAAATGAAACTGTCATACTGAACTCCGAAAACATTGTAAGGACTTACACTGATGACCTCCAAACCGATTTGGATCAACAAAAGTTGTGTTTTGTAAGAAGGAACTGTGTTATATCCGACCATATTCTTTAGTTCGGTGATAGCTGTTCGTCTTTTTCATACACTGTTGTTTTCACATAGCTACACAGGTAATACAATTAGAATTTACCTCCGAAATGCCAGAGGACTTTCAATGTTAGGTTTGCTTAACTAGGTTAAGGCTGGTGGTAACAACCAGTTTACTGGTGTATGGAACAAGTTCGTTGGATGAAGGTTCTAATGACAAGATTTTGCTTCTTGAGATGTAGCTGACGTTTCGTTTGAGACCCTGAGGATGTTAGTCACCTGTGGATGAAGAAGCTGTTTGGAACTGGGAGGAAATCAAGATCACTACCAATTATTTGTTTCTGTATCTATTTTTGTTATTCATCGTTATTCTTCTGTTTCCTGCGATGCTCAGTGTTATCATACTGTAATGAGTTTCGTGATATGACATCAATATATATGTACATATGTGTATAAATTTTTATCTGTATGGTTGGTTCATTGTCACAGAAGTAGTTTCTCAACCGTCCAATCGTCCTTTCGATCAAACATTTGTCGTACATACTTAGAGTGTGACTCGGCCTGCCTCCGTTTTCCTCAAAATCACTACAGTTTAAAACTCTGTTGTGGAATCTATTTCCATGTAATCATCGTTTCAGATAACCAGTAGCTGACAAACTAGATCGGTAGTCAGGGGGGCATTTCCTTAGTGGTTGGATTGCGATCTTATATAAGGTAACTAACTCTCGAAAGGATTGCTTGTGTCACGAAGGCCTCGAGACGAAATGATCTCCGTTGGGACACGCATCACGGCGCTCACCGAAAGGTCAAACAAGTGCACCAGACAAGACATACACATGGACCGAACAACAACCCTGGAACATGTCATGGGGTGACCAACACAGTCGTCAGTCAAGGCAGAAGCCAAGCTACTGAAGCCAAGCCAATGAAGCCAGCTGCTGTGGTGATTTCATATATAATGCCCTATTGACAATATACAAACACCTTTTGTAGTGCCTTATTGCTGAGTCTTTTGCAACCAGTCGGGATAACTTGAGGTGGTATTATTCAGCATTACAACAACTTGATAGCGTCTGATGTTGATATTTTGATGTTGGCAGTCAGCAAACTTGTTGCTTCCAAACGATTTAAGATTGTATCATCAAAACTTGATTGTTATTGATCCTGTTACTTAGACGAATTTCCTCGGTAATCTGTTGATGTAAGCACTTCTTAAAGTACCATTCATATGTGCAAAAAGTACACCAATAAAGGAATTGTAGTGGCGATGTTGTTTTGCTCAGTGGAAGTTACTATATTCCATAACTGCTGTGGTGCTTTACCTCTTAGACTGTAGTTGACCGGTTCGTGTGTTCGATCATAGTAAATGAACATACTTCCCCCAGTATCACGAATGGTTTACAAGCTGTTTTCAAGAGCATCTGGACACTCAGTGAACATCACTTTCTTGTAAAATGAATTAGGCAAGTTGGGTCAAAAATACACCGGCATATTTTAAAGTAACATAGAAATAATGCAACTTTTCTCATAAGTAATACTAGTCATCTTGGCCACAGTTATATTAAACTGAAACCTTAATGTATAGATCCGATTGTGTTAAAAAAAATTACATTAATTTATGTGGACAAATTTGTACAAACCGGATGAGCGTTTTGGGAAATGAGAGAAATGGGCTGTTTGACATAATTCGTCACACTGACAACGTTTTGTCAGTCACTCAAGCTTCAACTGTCCTTTTCTACTCAGGATGTTGAGTGTCACAGTAAATCTGTTGGTCATTCATTGTGCGCATGTGGTTTCGCGTGATACGACAAACCTGACAGCTAAGAATAACAGAATAGACAGACCATGACAATGAAAGCACACAAAAATCTCTTCCTAATGCGTGATTCTCAAACCTTCGGTCGTATCTTAAGTTGGGCTACCCAGGTATTTTGGTGATTCGCGTAGTATGATGAAAATTTGAACGAGTCACGACAAGCGTGGAGAAAGCTGGTAAATGCTGTTGTAAATAGATGAATTTACAGGTGTTTCAAATGAGTCACACTGAATGATTTTCTTGCCACAAAAATGAAGGGACAAATTGCAATGGAGAGTTTTGCGATCAGGCAAACAGAGAAGACATATTGGAGCTAGTTAATTGTGCTAATGTGAGGTCAGTGGCGTAATGATCGACACGGTTGCCTCATGAAGTTGTGACTGGAGTTCTAGCTCCAGTCTTGGCAAAGATATGTACTATTGGCAAGTTTTAACAAGAACGAAACTCGAGTCTAGTGCTTCTTTTCGAAAGAGGTAGGCTGGAAAGTCTATCTGAATTCGAAGTCTGTGATCAATTATGAGTGATGTTTAACTCGAAACCAGTTAATTGTGTCTGCATTGAAAGTAATCTAGAGTGGGAAGCCGCTGTTCCGTCTCCATGTCTATGTGGTTGGGTAACATTGACTATGGAAGCACTCGTTGGGTCTCGCCAACCGGTAACAGAATTGTAATCAACGTTTTTGATGAGTCCCTGCTTATTTTACAAAAATACTTTAGGAACAGATGTAACGCAGTCAGAACACAGGCGATGCAAACAAAAATGGCCAACGTGGACAAAAATTCAATAATGGTCAGGAGAAATTTCTAGTTCCATTACTCAGAATTGTGCTACCTTTCTCGAAGAGAAGTTTTGGCACCAGTTTACAAAGTGATGTCAAGCCTTTTCTTACTGAACAAACTTCACAGTAGGTTGTAGTGTTTTCAGTACAATCAGGAGATTCGCCAAGAGCCAAGCGTTACTGATCGTGGATCATAGTCTCAAGAAACTCGGACGATAGAGTCCGGCGACTTCACCTGAACCGCGTGTACGCCCCATAAAAGCCATAGGCCTGTTGTTGCAACAGTGTCCTCTGGCCGTTTCGTAACCCCACCCGGTTAGATTGCCATTCTTTGAGTGAACTTTACAGTAAAACTTCTGCTGGCTGTATCGATCTATTAAGTGCCTGGGATAGAAATGAGAAATTTGGTCGAATATTCGGACTACGAACATAAAGCGACTATGAATCAATGGTGTACACTACAGTCGTTGACTGAGTTTTACTCATTGCATACACCGCTCTAAATTACTGATTTGTTTGACAATGGCTGAGAATTGCAAATGGTAGACGGTAGGCATTGGGACATGATGTTCTTCACGAAAGCATCATCTTGGTGTTTTGATGAGTTATAATCCTTTGTTGTCAAGTATAAAATTGTATCCTTTTTTACACTTTGAAGCAGAACGTGAACCATGGGAATCGGAAAAGTTGTTAGATAAACAACAGCAGTTTGATGCATCGATTTCTTACTATGTTTGACGTACATCCAAATACAAACCTTAAATATATCATCTTAGTAAGCTCAAGGTAACTGATCTAAAACAAAGGTTTGTCGCGTAGAATGGATTGCGATTCAACTCCGCACAGAATTTTCAGGAGATCATCTAGTTCGATTTTCATTAGGTGTTCAATCGCTCTCATAGTTCTACAACAATACACTTGTAAAATCATGACTAGCGGGAGGTAATGGTAAGTAGTATAAAAGGTTAGTAGTATTTACTGACAACCATTCACAACTGATCACAGCTTTGGTATCCACACAGATATCTCGGCCAGCTTATTTATAATACATCTACCAGATTCGGACTTAAGCCTTTCTACGTGATGCAACCGGGATTTTAAACGTTGGCTAAAATTCCGTGAGACAATCATGTTAACCATTACTCCACTAACACCACATTAACCAGTTTGAATTATCAGAAGTAAACACTCAGCCGCATTTGCTTGTCTGACCAGCTATGATGACAGCGAAACGCAAGTCTGGTGTTTCCTTCTGAACGAGGATCACTGAAGAGCACATTTGAACACGAAAGCGATAGTCTGAAGTGGACAGTGTTCACTTTGACACCGTTTGCGATACTAAGTGCCCAAAACTTTACAACCAAATTTTCCGCCTTCTACAGAGGATAGTACACATTTAGAAAGACACTGTATATGAACCAATTGAAATGATTATAAATCGTGCCAGAAGGTATACACTACTCTTGCATTCTAGTAAAATGTTCAGAACTAACCATCATTGAATAACCAACAAGCCCCACCAACCAACATAATTTGGATAGTATTTCGTTTTATGCCCCAGACACACCTTAATTTAGGTCTCCCCACTTTATCTCATCAATCCATCTGCTGCTCTCTCAGTTTCTCCATCTGTGGATCAGAGCAGGTAGTAACTAAATTATCTCTCTCTGTAGAAGGGACAAATTGACAGCAGTTGATTTCAGCACCTGATCACACCATCTTCTGTTTAATCTAGATAAAATAGATGAAAAAACATTGTATTCAATTACGTTGCGGTGGTTGAAAGCCTTGTATCAATTCAATGAGTTGATCTAAGTGATAGCCTACTAACCGTGTCTCTAAAAATAGATTATGCCATAGATGACACTGTTCTTTTGTTTTTGCTTTGATTGTAGTGCCCTACGAAGAAACTTGTCTAGTCGTGTTGGAAGTATTTCCTATCACATCAGAGAACGGTTACATGGTATAAAGAATATCTTCGAAGGAGCTGCTTCTCATTCAAGTTGACAACGCATTTCTAACTATTCCATTTTCTACTTGGGAAGGTTTAAACTGTTGTCCCAGGACGGATTATTTGTTCAACATGACAAGAAACTGACCTCAGACTTTTCATCCGTTATAAACCCACTGACAGAGGACCATGAAGTAAATAACACAAAAGCGAAATCCGACTCCCGATCGATCGAATAGCAAACACAATCAGACTTTCCGAAGCCTACTTAATTGATTCGAAGCCAAGAAAACTAACGTTGAGCTCCCTGATCACAGCTTCACAGCCTCACCCTCCTTTTTGGCCAATGAACGCAAGTAACTGATTTTAACTCTATAGACTTATATTCAGCCAACAATCTGTCAATCTGACATTTGATCGTTGGCATTAAGCCGGTTGTCCAATGTCTTTCCAGAAAGATGTCGTATAAATCCTATTTGCATTCGACCTATAAACATGATACCAGGCAGCATTATAGAACCAATCAATAGAATAGAAACGATAAAATAAATCGTAAACGTGCTCCGAATTGAAAAAAATAACTAACGAGAAGTTGAACAGACGACTTGTCTTTTCTGCCGTTATCTCTTCGCACTTTAATAGAAAAGTAACAAATTAGCGACCAAAGCTTGTGTTTGGTTTGAGTATTTGCTTACTTACCGAGAACTTCACCATAGGAAACAGTTGTAATATCCAATACAGTCCATTTTTCCTAGTCTCCAATTTCTTAAATTTAGACTTGCCCTACTAAGAACGAAATTGCTTTTCATTCGAATACCGAACCAGCTGACCACTAACGTATTTGCGTTTTATTTAAATCTAAATTAAACTGTCTGTTACCGTGTTCTCGAAGATGAGAATCGATTTATTAAGGATTTTACCTCACTGTTAACAACGGAAATTAAGACATATATTTAGGTGACGAGTAGTCATACTAGATCGTGAAATCCTCAAGACTTCGGCAGCAGTTGAACGCAGTTAGTAGTACACAAACCAAAGCAATGTATATAAACTTCATCGCTTCTTTCTACAAACTTATTGATCGTGTGTATAAATCACTGTATGAATTGAGATCGTGATCTGAAAGGGACTTAACAGATTGGTATAAATCATAAAAATGTAATAAGGCCACTGTCACAATGATCCTGATCTAACAAGTTTTCTGTGTTGCGGTCTGGATTTCAGTGGTTTTCACTGAACCACTACAGTACCGCTGGTGTACGGGGACAGCTAGCAGTTTAAACCGTTTCATTCCTGAGATATAGATGTACGTGTTCGGAGGACTTTTTGAATTCACACTCATGAGGTATTCTCACGTTTCTGCTCCGGTGAACATGAACGGATATACTATGACAATTTTCCGCCGCAAATTGGTTTCAAGAGGTTATCCATATAACATCGGGTGATTATTATAGCTGTGTTTCTGAAGTGAAAATTACATCATAGCAAGCAAACGCAACACGTACAGTTGTCCAGTTTGAGGTCAAACTACTCTTCATTGGCACTAGGTTATTGTAACCCACCAGCTTTTTTGTTGACTATCGTCTTTGCATGAATTATCACCTGGTAACACACATACACACCAAACATACTTTCTCCATTTTTGGACATTCCCTGCTTTCGATTCCCGAGAATGACCTGATAACACAAGGGTTGTCTGTACAAATTGATTTGAATTGAAATAAATTGGAGTAATATGAGCAACAATGTTTGTTTGAGTGTCAAGTGTAAAAATGGCGCGCATGTACGAACGAAAAGTTCACATTCTGCTGGTGATCAGTCGTCCAAATTTGCTTGCAGCTCAACTAAGAAAAAATTGATTTCATTACTAAATTCTTGACAACGAAACCATTTGGTTTTTAATAAGGAATTCCACAAGCAGTAAACAGGTTTCTAGAAACCATAATTCGGATAGTTGTCCTACTGATCGAATATATAACAGAAAAATTAATCCTGTATAACGGGGGTGAGTAGTTGAAAGTTAAATCGAGGTGGCGATATACAGAATGTCTCGTCCCATCTAAGCTACCAGTTATTAAGATTTAAGTGAAGTGATTTTGCGATTTGTTTAAATGAAGTTATGCATACATTATTTTTTGTTATACAAGATGTATCTTTAGTCTTGAAGTAGTCTATAGAAGATCGGTCAACTTCTAAATCTTAGTATGTTTATTTTACTGTTCCGTAAAAATTACGTAATCTATTAGCAAACCTCATTTGTGTGAAGGGCTGACTAGGTTATACATTGAAACAAGACAGGAACTAAATTGAGAGAAAACGAGTTCGCACATGCTGAAGATGATGACAGTGGGACTGTCCACTTGATAGTTACGTCAGGAATAATATGACATTGAAAATGTATTGTAAAACTTTTCATTGTAAGAGAGATCGGTTCGTAAATTTGTTTGTCAGTTACCGAATAATGCAGAGTGTACCAAACGCTTGTTTTCAATCAAGAACAGAACACAACATGAATCTAATGAGTCAATTAGGTTTTTCCTCATCAATCTGGGCTTGGTGATTGATGACGGGTGTTTGCAGCCAGGTTGCCTGACTGCGTGACCATTTGTTGAACTCATTTCGACTAGCGTTTGGCGAACGTGGTTCTAAGTTGCCTCTCAGTTCTATCAACATAGGATGTTCCACAAACACATTTGTATCGGTAGATTACGTTTGATTTTTCGAATTGAGTCTTCAGTCGGTTAACCTGAGGGTGGGGATTGTGAACCATTTAGTATGCGATCAGTGACCTCGAGGCAAAAACAGTGCTGACAACAACTGATCTTAAGCGTTGCCTAACTAGGCAACACTTTGAACGACAATTGCAAAACTAGTGTTTTTAGGAACTGCGAATTGCATATTCTTTTGCACATCATTCATACTGAATTTTCTTACAGATACTTTTGGAAAATCGCTATCTAATAAAATCCGTTCTACTTGGCGGAGTTTTTCACCCAAGTTTTCACATGTATTAAGCCGTGTTGTCCGGTCAAATAACATGTGTATTAATCCTGTTTTATATGCTACTGAAACAAAACTATCAAAATATAGGTATACCTCGGCACACGTATTCTCCTGATATGCAACACATTGAGCGGATGCATCCCTTCTCTTAATTATGTTGATATCCGGAAACGGTAGTCGGTCTTTAGTCCCATCTAGATATAAACACTTCACCTGGCCTAATAAACCTGTTGCCTACATCTGATCATATGTGATCAAAAGCATGACATCAACATTTCTTCAACAGAAGACCAAACTGTCCAACTCGCTTGCCACTTACCTTACTAATTAGACTGTGAGTCAATGACGATCAGGTTTGTTTAGAATTTCGAAAGGGATTTCTTCACAGTAAAGTCCCAAAGCGTTCCATGTTATGTGTCTTTGGCTTATCTACCGGTTGTAAAGACTTTTACTTCCGAGTTAAGTAATGCACTACACCTTCTCCATCTCAAGATATCATAATATTACTTTCACATGACTTGATTTCAAATTCGGATGACGCAACAGGTTGCTTTGGTGTTGATTTTAGCGACAACGTTTGTCAAACTCATCAGTAATCTAAATGGATTGCATGAACAGGGTGGGGCAAGTATCCGGAACGGCTACATCATGCTGAAGTCTAAACACGGTGTGTATGCTTGCAAAAATGAATTTTCTGACAGGGCCGGATTAAAAACACCTGCAAACCACGATGGTTGACACTGGCTAGACAAAGAGAGAAGTTTGAGCCAGATAAGATAGTCGCTTCATGTGAACGGTTTGTATTCTGATCTGATCCGTTAGAGTATGTTATTGTAACCCGCAGAACAGCAGCGAGTCTTATACAATGTTTCCCACTCGACCTTGGCTCTCCGTTTTGCAGTGAACTGCTTAATTTTGAATACTCTATTCTCTTCTGTCATTTTAAACTGATAGTGAAATGTGCAGATTTGAGTTAAAACGTATTAGTAACTATATTCACCCGGTGGATCACTTTGGTGTGATACGGCAGTAGTTGGAGCTTCGGATCTCCGAACGCATCCCACCATGACCGGAGGACCAGGTAGCACAACTGCATTCCGATAAGTTTGCATACACACAATAACCACCGGCATCAATCACCACTGATTATCTTGCGCAGGGTCATCACAAGGTGAATCCCATGCAAACATTCGCAAGTGTTTGCGCAACTGCTAAGCATCGGTTTTTGTGAAATGCTAAAGCACTTGCTCCGAGACATTGACAACCACCTCTGTGTGTGTGTTTGTGTGTAGAAAGACTCATTTATCAGCTTGGTATTGT
Organism: Paragonimus heterotremus; assembly: GCA_013368495.1. NCBI lineage: Eukaryota > Metazoa > Platyhelminthes > Trematoda > Plagiorchiida > Troglotrematidae > Paragonimus > Paragonimus heterotremus. The sequence continues at coordinate 180,275 of LUCH01000490.1, forward strand.
CGTGGTAACGATGATAACGACCGATTAGCACATAGCACAGTCATATTTCGCGTCTGTATATTTAACTTTCAGCTGGCCCCTGTTTTTTGTCATATAACCTCTTCTCCTGTAGCACAGACTTGACAAGATACAGAGAAATTTGTCGAACGATAAGTCATGCGCATTAAAATTTTGACTGGTTCTTTGAGACGTAGTATTTATTGTAACTATTCAACCATGAAATTCTCGTCAACATTTTCTGTTGATTTATCATTGGAGGGCAAATGGTAAACAAGTAGGAATTTTCAGTTCAGATAGAAGCAGCTTACTTGGATATCTGGCATCAAAACTGTCCTATTGTCTCTCATGTCAGAGGCACGTTTGATCAAGTATGAAATATACAATAATTCCAAAGCAATCGAGTTAAAGAACTTTTGGCATACTTCAGAAATCAGTATGTTACCGTGAAAATAACTGACCAACACGCATGCAGTTCACAAGGCGGCATTGGTATAATGAACACCTTGTGAAAACTAATATTGAGATGAGAGTGCTACCAGACTGGTTGTTAAAGCACTCACCCAGCCCCACCTCCCGCCCAAAAAAAGGAAAAAACTTCCGTGAAAATGCTCCCCTTCTGGAAAGCATTGTTGTTCTTGCCATGAACTCTTGTTTTTGAGTGTAATATGGCAGATAAAAGAATATTACTGTAGAATCTGTCAGGATTCACGGCTATACGCAGTCTATCGGGGCGGTTGTAAACCTCTTGATTCAGGGCAGAACAAGACGGAATGTTGAAGGTTTACTCTGATAAAACTGGTTCTGTACATAAATAAGCAACGATGAGCAAAGTATACAACTTACAACCAAGTGAACTCTGTGCACGAAATTTAACCGTTAGCAATATCAACCGATAACACGGTAGCGTAAACAGTTCAATGCGGCGGTACGAAACAAACAAAGAGCGAGTTCAAAGGGGAAGTGCATAGTGTCGGAGCAGGGTTAGTTACGTGTAATAATGTAGGAAACGTTCGGCCAGTAATTAATGTAGTCAATACAGGAGTATATATGTGTCAGACCTACAGTACGTTAGTTTGACCAATGGGGTATGGGTATGGGGATCAATTGAGATTAGCATTGTACACTCGTCCCACAACGGTCGGCTAGTCGAGCGGTAGGGTCGAGGCATGCGGTGTGACGGGTCCGTGGTTCGATCTTCCAGCGGACACTTTGCCATCCAACTATCAGTTTCAGTTGGAGTGATCCGGAATCTACAGTTGCTTTCCAAATCGAACATCATTCACAGTTAATCACAGTCATTGTGTTCAGATAAACATTTCGAACGAATCACTTGGTAAGGAAGCGCTGGACACGAAGTTCACTCTTACTAGAACGCATCAGTAACCGTTTGTCAAAAAATTGAACTTGGGAAGCTTTAGTGAGCAAAACCCAGTTCAAGGCACGATTGTTCTGAGTACCTTGAAGTACTAGAAATGCCTTAAAAATAATAATATCGTTGAATAATTCCAGCTTCTAGCCTGCTGGAAAGAAAATTAGGTAAGATAACATTACTTGCATATTGTCCAGGGTAAAATAAAACACTAAACCGTTTTGCACCATCTGATGTTCGCTGATAAGCGACAGCATGATTACACACGGGTTGGGTACTGTCATAATAGCCTGGTCGAAATAAAAGCCAGCTAAGGAGTATTCGAACGCAAGAATTCTCGATTAGAAAGAAAATGTGGAAGCCTGCTTTTTATCTATACTCATGCCCAAGTTAAGAATATCAGCATGGATAAGATTATGTTTAGGGATGTAAATTGAACACCACGCACAAATGACCACAGCTGTTTCATTTCCGTAGACTTTTCAGCGTGCTGCTTTCAAAGAGAAGCACTAGATCCGATTGCTTAATGTGAGGTCAATGGCGCAATGGTCAGCACGGTTGCCTCATAAAAGCTTGGCCAGAGTTCTAATCCCGACGGTGGCAAGGACATGCGTTACTAACGGGTTGGAGCAAGAGTGAAACTCGAGTCGAGTGACTTTTTTTCGAAAGTAACAGACCAGAAAGTCCATGAGAATGCGACAGTTGTAATCAGTTGTGGGTGATGCTCACCACATATTTTAGGAATGTCCTTCAGTTAACTAAGGTTTCAGAAAACACAATGCCCCAAATTAGGGTTTCTCTTATTTCCCGATCAGCGAGACTTTTGTTCATACTAGAATTGCGCTATTTAAGTGAACAATTTCAGACGTCCAGACTTCACACAGAAATCTCTTGTGTATCTGAAAGACGACAATTGAGCCTATCAGGGATCCTTTGATTGGCGTGTTTTGGGCGTGGTGTATTAAACGAAACTACCATTGAATAAGTCTTAACGTCGGATTTGAGTTTTTCAAAGCTACATGTAAAGATCGCTCAATAATCTACGTACTTTTGTGAGATGCGTCCTTGTCATTGCATAAACAAGTTGAATTCGATCCAACACAGAAATCATTCTGTCTGATCTTGGAGGAATAGTACTCATTTCAAGCCTCAAACCTAATTCCATTACGGCATGAAAGGTTTATTTTCTCGATGACTAATGCAAGATATTTCTTACTTTGCAAACGGTTTTGTTGGACACAAATGTTTCTTCTTGAGTGTTTCTCGAGGGGTGAAGTGGTGTACCGTGTTAGTATCATGCGTTGCCACTGGTCCGCTGACTGATCCAGTCATGTTCTATTTCGACATAACTTATGATCGATAAACCGACGTACATTCGTCTGCACCCATACAACGAGTGGTCAATTGTACGATTCATACTAGTTCATGTGCACACGTTTTGTTTCTATTAGATGGATTGGTGGTTTAACTAAATGTGCTACTTCAATGTGGCTATAAGTTATGTGGCCTCAAACTACGGGGGAATCGTTAACTTAATTTTCTCCTACAAAATAAAGAAGTAGCTTACCATTCGTGTTTTTCATTCCACATGAAGCACGTCATTAGCCGACTTGAAAAACGGTGACTCACTCAGCTCATCGTAAATGTCCGTGTGGAATTAACCTTTTGGACTTTGATGTTTCCCGTGAGGCTCTGTCTCTCATTCTACACCCAAATGTCATGCTAATGGGAAACCTGATGCTGAATCAACTTTGAGTGAACGAAACATATCGCTATTCGGACAGAAGGTTGTATTTTTAATGGCTACCTGTATGCAGAAGGAGTGGCAACTCCAAAACTGTCCACCAGGTTCCAGCATGGGGATATTTTGACGTGTTCTTTCAGAAAATGTGTACCTTGTCGAATTACGACGTGGTTAATTTGT
>LUCH01000490.1:188939-211040 GCA_013368495.1 Paragonimus heterotremus
CGCTACTGATGAGCTCTAATAAGAGCTAAACTCCAGTCTAGTGCTTCCTTTCGAAGTGGACTTGCCGAAAGGCCTATCTGAATGTGAAGGTTTAGACGGTGTGGATAATATTCAGTTTTTAAATAACCTAAATCCTTGAAATTTTACCACTGTAAAATGATTTGTTCATTCACCCAAATTTTTATTATCACAGATTAGGTTTAGTCACAATAATAGGTGATTTATCGTTCTGTCTTGAATACTTCTTGTTGAGCAGCCAATCATGAGAGGCTAATGGCTATAACATTTAACAGAAAGTCTGCCCATGCAATTTTATGTTTGCTTGTCTCGATCAAAAAGCCGAACAAGAATAAAACATCTCTTGAACTGTCCAACTGAAGGTGAAGCTTAATTCAGGTTATGTTCGTCTTTCTGTGCCTGATTGTTTTCGTCAAGTTGTACCTCTCGTCTACTTCCACCTAGTGGATTGGATGAATCAGAAGTTGCATGACCTTTATAATCGGTGATGTCAAACCTCCTAAATTGCACGAGGCGTGCAACGATTTTGTTGAGGAGTTAACGAAATGTTAGTGTACAACACATTCGGTTGAATGCAACACTAGCGTGAACTTCCAGAAACTGAGACGAAAGCCAACAACTCAGAATGATTAACACATTTTTCGTTATTGCCAAACTGTTTGAGGAAACCAAAACACAAATGAATCGAAATAGTTCTGCCCTTTTCAGTAAATGTAAGAACCGGTGTTAAGTTTCCTACTGTTCAGAGGTAAATAATGATATTCCTTAGTTTAAGTTGTATACCACAAACTTTCACATAAGTCTATTTGATCAGCCACCTTCGAAAAGAAGCAATGGATCCTTTCATCGACTTCCGATTAGAACACATACGTAACAAGTATTCTCTACCCGAATGAACGTGGCCAGGTTTTGAATGTCAACCATCATCCACAACCATCTGTGGGTAGCACGCGTAACTACGTTTCTTCAAACAGTTCAGTGGCGAGGTTAGGCTTATCCGCGGGACACAGAACAGGTAAGTTTCAAAATCGAAAATGGTAGTCCTGGGTCCGTTTTCACAAGCCAGTACTTCCTTGTACAAGTTAAGGGTCATAAATCTCGCACTGAAGACCAAATTAGCTGAAACCTTTCTATTCGGACGTCGAGCAAGACATGGTCTGGAGCGATACAGCAGTCAACACGTCACTGTGGTCTTAAAATTCCCCCCGTGCCTCCCACACATTTCTTGTTCTCCTCCCAATAAATCGAAATAAATCATTCCAAGGAAACTAATTCATTTAGTTTACAAGTTAACGCTTATTACAAATTCGTCTGTATCACTCTCACTAAACAACCAGAATGTGTTATGATTTTCCTAGTTTTTGCTTTAACCTACGCATTCACTCACCATCCAAAAGCATGATCATTTACACTCGAAGTGGCCTCGGTGTCTACAGAACCAGTGTTCAGCAAGGTCAGAGCATATCTGGCATTTGTTGGACTCTTGATATGATCCCGTGAAGACGTTGACCAAAAGCAACCACATTTGGCAAAAAGTATGTATGTGGCATACGGAATGGAGAGTAGTTGAAGAAAATATGTATTATACGTTGTCAAAATAATTCATGGGTAACATGCTGAGGTACATCAGTTTCGAAGGTTCCCACTGGAAAGGTCGACTTAAGCTAATCGTTATACATGCATGACCGCCTGATCTTCATCTCCCATGACGGTGGCGCAAGTAAACCTCGGTTCATCAGTCCAAACTATTTGACACCACATAACACCTCGCTATGTGCAGTACCTCACTGTCCAGTCCATCCCTGTCCTCCTGTACATCTTTTCTATAAAGAGTGGATAACTGCGAAGCAAGAATCAACTTTGTGTGCTAGTCAACCATCATCACAAAGTGCACACGGATGTCGAAAGTTTTTAAGCCCACCTAAGGCATGACTGGAAACGAATATATTCAATTTGATGTCATCACAAGAACTGTATTCGCCCCGCTGGTGATTAATTTTGATCGATCGCTTCCATGGGGACGTTCGAAACTGTACTGCTTTAGTGAACGTGATATTCGCCACCGTACAAATATCATGACATCAGTTAATATCTAAACACCTTAAAAACTGATTTTGTTCTGTCATCATCGCCAGTGGAGAACATTAAAAATTCTCCGAAAGCCATACATGCTTGAGACTTGCCAAACAAAGATTTCATAGTCGTCAACAACTGCAAACGCGTGCGTTATAACTCATTTTATGCAGGCCTCTTGGGTAGACCATTATAGTCCAACCGAGAGTTGAGGGAGATCTCTGTGACTCGTCAGTTACATTCTATATATTTTTCTTGATTTGTCGATGGACCTAAGGTGAAGATTATATGACCCTAGGTGTCTGGTTTACGTGAGAATATTTTCCGTGAACTGTGGCGCGACTTGCCGCATTTTCCTACCTTGTTCACAAAATTCTAGGCAGAGTAAAATCTTGGAATTATCTGTTGCATACCGGGGTTCATTTAAAGTAATCAAGCAGCTCAGTACATTAATATGCGGGTTAACCAATATGTCACTTCTACAGTCTGCTTCCTGTTAGTTGATTTTCCTAATACAGCTCAGAGCTGACTACATATTTCGTGTTCATTCTGAATTATCCTACCTAGATGCTCAAATACGTTAACTTGCTGACAGGGCCTAAGTGGCTTGGATTATTAGGATTAAGACACAAAGACTATCCTGCTTGCATATAATTTAAACATCATCCTGTTTGGCCAAATCTTTATGTTTTAGTCAAGTTGAACTGAACAGCTTCACTTACTGCTTGCAATTGCCCCTTAGTTCGAACATTTTTCTGTTGGACGCCACATGCATATGCCCATATCCGTCACATTTAAACAAACATTTAGATTTATAATGATTCTTAATGTACACCATTATACCGATACTCCACGACCAGTTCCGTTCTTGTTGGGAGTCATTGAGTGGAGATAGTCTCAAGGGGAATTATGCTAGAAATACCTCAATTTATGAGCAGCAGCTCTATTCCGCCAGGTCATCAGTTCTGTGATCATCTCTTGCAAAGGGATACTTTTTACGTGGTACAACTAAAACCTGCAGTCTCCACGTCTGGCTGACTCCGTTATTGATCCAGGCTGGATGTTACTCACAGATACGTTCAGATAAGCGCCTGGTCATGCGACCCATGTGACCAGTGCCATGGGAACAAGTAAATGAGTATACACAAAAAAAGCCACATAGACGAGCACTTCATCCTATAACCGTAAAAACAAAGTTGGAGTAGAGCTGAAACAGACGCGTAATTTTGCAGCATAGAATGTTCTGTTGACGACTGTGTTACGTCTCCTAGTGATTGTTTCTGCAGACCTATCCCCTTTGAATGGTAATCAGATAAATACTGCTTTCTTTTCCACTCGGATCGTCTTATCCTGTTTCTCACGATGTTGCACAGTCTTGTCTACAAAACGCTCTGGATAGCCATTTTGTAAAAACAGTGTGCGTAGGAGTGTATATGTTCTCATGGCTCTATTAGTTAACCGGTTTATGAGATCCTTTTTCTGCTTTAGAGAGACAAAGTTATTGAAATGGATATACTGTCCATTCCAGGTCTCTTTGCTATAAATTTTACTTTGAACCCATCCATTAGCACGTTGTCGGATGAGTGCGTCCAGAAAAGCTAGCTGATTATTACGTTCAGTTTCTGATGTAAATATCACGTTCGTTCGGGCCTAGTTGGAAATGGCTAAGATATCCGTTAAGTTGGCATTTTTGCTAACTACACATAAGATGTCATCTACATATCGTTTATAAACACTAAATCAACGAATGGTTTCTTCTAACTAGTCATTCTCAAACTTCATCATGAAGGTGTCTGCAAACAACGGCCCCAGTGGGGATCCCATTGCCACGCTATCTGTTTGTCGATATAGTTCTCCATTGAATTTAAATTGTATGTTACGAGTACAAAAGTACAATAGCTGTTTTAGTTCTATTGGGGGTATATTGGCATCTCTGTTGTTAATCACAATACAATAAAATAGTCTATTGTCTCCTTCAGTGGAACATTTGTAAATAAGGAGGATACGTCCAGAGAAAGCATTGGCTTTCCGGTTAGGTTTTACCCTCTGATTGTGTTAATGAATTCAAAGGAGTCTCGTAGGCTATGTTTTGATAACTTCTGCCTGATGGGTTCAAGGAGGTACAATAACGATTTAGCCAGCGAGTGGTGTGGTGAGTTGCAAATGTCTAAAATGGGTCGAAGTGGTATAACCATTTTGCGAACTTTTGGCAATCCGTAAAGTCTTAGAATTGTGGTCCCAATGAGTCGAATACTTTCGAAAGTGGGAAAGTCAATTGTCCCGTTTTGTTTCATAGAACAGAGTATTTTAGACAACACTTTCTCTATTTGAAAGGTTTTATCCTTCTCATTTCCCCATCTTCTCGAATATGACTAGATCACCTAGAAAAGTTTACATTTTGTGTAAGTAGTCTATCTTATTAAGAAGAATTATTCCAGCTCGTTTATCTGGCTTCGATAGAATAATGTTTGCATTTCTCCCCACATTTCCCGCTGCTAATTTATATTCTCGCATTAAGAGATGTTTCAAGATTGGACTGTTGATAACATGAGTTAACAGGAGTAGACTTCAATCGTTCAACATCTAGCGGAGATGACGGCTTAATGTCAGACAACTGAGAAAACAGGTTCTCGAAATGTACTTCCAAAGCTAACTGCCTAGTTTTTCCTTTTGGACAATAAAATCTAGGACTCGTTAACAGTAGTCAATCAACTTTTTACCCAGATACAGTGGCTGGAAATTGACTGATGTATTGTCAACCTGGACTCTTCTTTTCGTTTGATTTACCGAGTCACCGTCGGTCACTCAAAAGCTGTCAGATGCCGAATTTTGGCCACAGCTGAAGCGATTGGAATTCGATTAAAAAACCTACCCTTGTGTGCACAGAAGCTTTTTGTTCAGGCATCGAAGTTGGAATGGCCAACCACCCACACCACGACCGATCAAAATGCCATGGTTCCAGTTGCGTCATGACTGTGACGTGATCATATCAAAACGTTCTCCCAGTGTGTGCCTATGACGTCTCCGACCTCACTCAAACTTTCTACTTGTTTTTTGTTCTTTTCGCACTGACAACTCTGTTTCATATAAATGTTATGTAATTAGCCTGATGATGAATAAGTGAAAACGAACTCGCTCGTTACACTATCGTCTTCTAATCACTTATTCCTTCACAGTACCTTGTCTTTCTGAGGGATGGGGACAACCAATAGGCTACTTTTACTCCAAAACAACCTGTAAAAATGTGCCAAAATGTCTCGCCATCTTCCGTGTTCGAGTTTTCAGTGCATGTCACATGGGAGGTCGATCCACGATCGGAGCGTTATATGCCGCTCGCCGTAACATACATATCCAACCGTTGTTTGATTTTGACAACTGTGATAGGCCTCAGACAGAGTAGTGTATAAATATGCAGTTTATTTTCAAGTTACCGCCATGTTTTTCATAATTCTTGGGTTAGTCAGCATTAAGCTGAATTCGGTCACTTTCACAGTTCGTGCGTATTATCCAAAATGAGTAAGAAATAATGGTTGATCACAAATCACTTGCAAATAAGACGTATTGTCCCAATTCAAACGTCTACCGAAACTTCACCACACAATGTGAAACAGATTGTTGTCTCGACTCGACTTGCTTACTAGATGAGCCTGAAGTCCAAGATTAGCCTTGTCGCGAATCTCGTTTACCAGGAACTCCTTCATTCGGGCTGAGAGGCGAAAGAACTGAACGCCAAAATATCCATACACAAATCAGGCAAGACTGTCTCAAATAATCTTAGTTTAACACCAACAGTGCCTCAGTGGTCAAGAACGGCAACTCAGTAGTTGGGTTATTCATCAGACATTTTGGACGATCTCACTCAGACTGTTTCCCTACATCGTTCACTTCGCTACTATGCCTTCATTTCGAGCACTTTAGCCAAGTTGGCCGTCCTCATTTTATGAGATGCATCATGTCGGTTGACAGATTAAGAAGTAGAGCAGTGTGGGCGTTAGTTCAACAACTTTTGCAAACTGGATGCGTACAAGATTCCACAGGGAACCGTCGGCTATCAACATTAACTAGCGACCCCTTCTGCTCAGAGTTTTATTAATTGTGATTGTCAGCTTTTAGATAGTGTCTGTCGACCATTCCAGGTGTGTACAATGTCTGAAGAAGTCAAGAAGAGAATTTTCAAAACCTTTTGTTTGAAAACTTGTCGGATTGAAAGAATCACATATCTTCAAGAGCAATATGCTCACAAACCTTTGCATCTGATCTTCAGTTATAGTCAATGTTTTCCGTGCCCTCAACTGATTTACTGCTAATTAGAGGGATGTTAGTCCGGGGCGTGCAGTTCGGGAAACCGCGTCTTGAACGGGCATCATAGAACTATATTTTCCTGCGAAGTTGACAGATATGGAACTAGAATTTCTCGAAGAAGAAAGAACTGTGGCCTCCTTCACATCATTCTCATTTGAAGCATATGCAAAATCATTCTTGGTTTTAACTACAAGATGCAGTTCAACACTATTCGTCCTTCACGTATCGACAAAACTTCCTCTCAACCGAAGATGGTGATCTTAATGACGCTAAAACGCCAAAAATCAAAATAACCAGCTGCTTATCGGCAAGTTTAATAATGTCGTAAATGTCAGACTGACTAATGAATCAAACTAGAAAGGCTATCGATTACAGTTGACATGACATGAATGCTTGTAATCGGATAGTTAGTTGTGGATTCAATTGTGAAAACAGTAGTGAAGTAGTCAGGTCATTGTCAACCACTTTTTGGAAGAAGGTCTGCACTACAACTATTCTCGCGTCGACAAACGTGATAAAAGTCCAGCGCTCTCGTTTGATGTTTTTTGGGATAAGCCCTAGCGCAAGACATGAGTGAAGAAACGTCCCGGTCTTCTAAGAACATCAAAGATAGAGCATCAGATTGTCGCGACGGTCAGCCAGCATTTTCGCTGACCTACGAGACCTTCACCAATAACGATAGAAGATGTACGTCGCGAGGTGTTAAAAGTTCGTTTATTCTCTTCAGTCACGACAGTAAAACATTAGAATATACAGAACATGAAGATAGCAACAACAATAAAAACAATCAACGATTGGGTTTACATGAAACACTCACGGTTGTCAATTCCAGGGCAGATAAACGACTTGATCAGTACCCGAAACTGTTTGACTTATCCGAGACAATGTTAATCGTTACTCACCGTCCGGTCCTGTGTGTATGCATAAAGTGTTGACTCATGCCGTTTGTCTGCCCTGAAACTGATGACAGTCCTTGCTTCATGTAAACCCAATCGTTGACTGTTTCTATTGTTGTTGCTATCCGCATGTCCTATGTATACTAATGTTTTACGTCCCTGACGGAAAAGAGTAAACGAAATGTTAACATTTTGTGACGTATGTCTCCTATCGTTATTGGTGAACTGGATCAAGGGAACTCAGTGTTTTAAATTTTTCCAATAGACCTTGCCTGAACGGTTGGGCTTATTTTATTGTTGGCGCTTGCAACAGTTTTAAAAACGTTCAGAGGAACGCGACTGTTTGGAATATGTAGAACTTGTGAGCCTGAATCCGGGTGAGGTACAACGTAGTGAGGTACTGTATTGAACTCATGTGCATCAAGCTCTCTTAGATTAGGTGGTCATACGTATTGTTCATACCTAATTGGATATGATCTTTTCAAATGGTTACACCAATTTACAAAATCAGTGACATAGTAAAATTGTTTGGAGATTGTAACAAGTTTTCAATCGTCGCCTCGGTTACAGTTCCTTGTGATGAGGAACTGAATACGGCAATTTTTTTCGAATGCATTGGTGGAAGCTTTGTTGTTTGTCGAAATTCTGCACGACGATCAATCAGTATACGAAGCGATTACCGTGCGCTGGTTGGCATAAGTTGTTTATAGGGCCGGGTAATCTTTGTAACGACGATTGGTATAATGACAAGCGGTTAGTGAATCTGTAACGCGAATTTGACCACCTTAGGCACACTGAAACCATAATAATACAGTCATCGCTGAGTGTTAGTCCCGAATCTCTCGTAGCACTTTATTCATTCCGTAGAACTAGGAACCAACAAACATTTTTGGGGCAGACCCATTTAGTAGGTCTCCACAAAGATCAATTTCGCAACTTACCAATCACCCAAAAGTACGAATAAACTTCTCTAAATGCGACATTAAATTTTGCGCCAAACCGAGGGAATAAAGCAACCAAAAAGCTTTATGTCACACAGGTCCTCAACACCAATGATTCTCAAACATGTTGATTATTCTTGTAACATTCGTACAGCACCAGTGGCTCGGCTAAATGAGTGCACACATCATAGCAGCGTCGGACAACTGACGCATCAAACAGTGAATGATTTTCCTCTCCGAATACCAATTTTTGACTTGATTGGGAAATTTTCATTTATTTCCAAAGTCACGTGATATTTCTGTAAAAAGAATTTCTCCGAGACGTCTTCTAGCAAAAGCTGGTCAACAAATTTGATACCGAGTGAAGAAGTTAAGAGTGATGTCAAAAACTTATCGACAAATGTGCATGAGAAAAATACTAGAATCATTTCACAAGATCTGTGTGATTTTCACATGTATGCCTTCTGAGGTTATGGTCAGGGTCTAAATTGATGTAGGTTTGATTCCGTTCATTTTTATCACGTGACCATTTCATAATAGTCGTATGTACTTGGAACCGAGGGGTGGCTCTATCACTATGGTTCGACTGTGGTATAAATGCAACAGTCTACGGTAAGTGTACACAAGGAAAGTATAGTGAAATCTATCATGGCGTATATCATACAGCCTATCATTAATGCATCTGGTTTCTAGCATTTTCAAATTTATCCACGACTTAGTAGTTTGTCGCCATCTAATCCGTGTCAGAACTAGCCCACAATCAAGCAGTTTTCGTTATTAGAAACCGATAGATTTCGATACTGACAGTCTATGAGACAGACTCATTCCCAGCTACTGTTACTATTCAAAATCAGGCGATTCGGTAACGTCAAAATCGCCAGTACACATGTACACATGAAGATATGTGTGCGAACAGTACGCTATTATTAGTAAAGTATCACAAACGCTTCGTTCGGCCAAAATTTACCCTGTGCCTAAAGTGTTTGTCTAGTTACTCCGAGTACAACCGTGCACAAATCAGACCGGTTAACAGACTGTTTATTCAGTCACCAATTACGGACTAGACCTAGCAATGATCCAATCGTCTATTTACTCTTGTGATGCTCTCGTTTCAACCCGTTGACCGTCAAAGCACCGACAGCCACATGTTTATTACCAAGACTATCAGGTAAGTAGACCAACATAGAAGGTGTTATGTTTCGCTAACGGTTTCAACATTCGAATAGTACTATATGTTGAACCACAACTGATGTGTTGTGAACAAAATGATGTAACTATGCGCTGATGACAGAGACATGTTTTGTGGCCAATTCCAGAGCATCCGTTTGTGGGTACATTGCGTTTGGAGAAGACCAGAGAAACGGAGGTGATAACACCGCTCTCTGATTTCCAGTTCGGTGAGGTGTATGGATTACAGTGTTCTGATTACATTGCAACACTTGTTGGCTACGAGTAATGAGAAACACAAGGACAGGAATGCAAAAAGTCAAAACCTTGTCTAGAAGCTCATCGTGTGATTGTTCAACTGTTTTTTGTATCTTTATTAGTGACATGAAGTCAGTTGGTTTAAAGTTTTGAAACGCTGGATTCCGTTTAACAACTTCATCAGCGCAGAAGGAAGACATAGGTTACAATATGGTAACATTCCGCTCACTCTCATCAGTCACAATAATGAAGCATGCAAGTTGTATGGGACAGACCAATACGGTTTGAACGTGTGTACAATCACACCATGCCATCAACACCACGGCAACCCGATGGGTTGATTCAACCACTTTAGCGCAAGTAGCACCATCTGGTGAGTTCTGAGGAACATGGCTCCTTTAAAGGCCAGTAGCTTCGGGTTTAGATGGCGCAACCATATTTTGGATGATCTAAGTGGGTCAACCTGATGACCTACTATCATGAAATCTCTAGCAATTGATGATGCAGGCCTTCGGGTAATGAGTTCACCATCTTCAAATTGTTGTATCATGAGCCGTTTTAAACAGTTCGGAAAGTGTTCTGGCATTCACCAAGTTAGCTGTCGGTCTGTTCTTCCCGTAGACATGTCAACGCCACTGTACGTGAGTTGACAACCAACATGAGAGATAGAATAGTTAGAAGAACTGTAATTTTATAAAACGGGTCCTGTGGTGGTTTGAACTAAGCGTAATTGGGCAGCCGCATACGGACGGGATAGGGCACATTGTAATTTGTGCTTGATGTCGTTTGCCAGATGATCGCCTTTGAACTTCAAAAATAGAAATGTCTTTCTTTTGAGCTAGTTGAGCTGGTTCATAGCATTTGTTCATCATGTTATGAATGATAACGTGTTCTTAGCATCTCTTCTGTGTATGATATAAATAACCGGCATGTTTCACTTGTGTGAATGCTAGGAATAAATGCATTGTTAACGTATCGTAACATGTGATGCAATACAGTCTGTTCTGTGACTGTTCACCTTAGCATTCTCCAATTGCAGACAGATCTCTGATGGCTTAATACTTTAGAAGTACTGCAGATGTATAGTAGAGTTTTGATTAGTTCCGGTTTTCAGATGATTACAAACTCCTTTCGGTTGAAGTTATAATAATAGTGAGTACAAAACGATACTCAAGTATAATGAAAGTCAACGATATAGGACAGCAGAAAATTTATGCAAACTAAAAGTGATCACAGCCAAAACTTCCTCTCACAACAAGAATACTTCACAATGTAAATTACATTTAATATTTTTCATCGTACAACATAACATGGTTAAATACCAATTAGTTTATGGTTTAAGGATACGCAAATGATTAGCTTAAATCCAGTGAGATGTCATATGAAGTTTGTTGATTTTGCCATACAATAATGAACATCTAATACATCATGAATGGCTATTTTGAGAAGTCATACATAAGTTAAACCTACATCAAAGGCGAAGCAAAATGCTAGGACATACAATTGGTTCCTTGTACTGTTTATCAGAATTCGTCACTTTGTCGAAATCCAAACAGGTGAGAGAATCATTTGAACTAGGCAGGTCGACAAGGACCCTTCTTGAAGCAGTTCGTTACCAGGATGTACTAAAACACACGTCCGATCAAGCTACTTGACATAGGCGGGACCACTCAGTTCCCTAGATAATTCGGTTGGGCTTCCATTGAACAGAAAGTGAGGTGACCTTGATCGAACTAAGATTAGGAACGTGTAATCGGAAACTGATCGCAGCCAATGCAAGTAAGTGAGAGAGATTTTTGAGGTTCTGTTAGTAACTGTGTGCGTATATGTAATTCATCTTTTCACAGAAAACGCTGAATTTGTATTGTGACCTATAAATTGTCTACATATTCAGCCCAAGGTAGTATATTTGTGCTTATGCTTTAGATGGTCATTTTATGTCATTCCGCTGGCTGCTGTGGTTAGTAGTCACAGAAAGTCACCCGGATATCATCAACACTTTGGGGTTAACAAAGAACAAGAGGGTAATTTTTTGACTACACATACCCTATCATCACGCGAAAAACTTCAAGAAAATTCCACGGGTATTCGGTCCAACCCCATCTTTATCGAGTCCTGTAACTCAGTTTCTAAATTTTGTCATAAATCCGAGTAACTTCGTATAGATCATGAACCTCGCAAACTAATTGTCGGTTCTATAGTATAGTTGCTGAGTCACACATCGCTATTTCAAGTTATTGTGTTTCATGCACTCACACAATCACACCCAGCTTCTTTTACTCTGTAGTCCGCGTGAATTCCATGAATTTTACAAAGGAAACTGGTCCCGCAGAGAGACAAATTAGGTCGCTCACAGCCGAACGTCAGTAGGCCTTTAGGCCCCTAGAAACGCCGTCCTGGTTGCAACCACAATTTTGTTCGAATCCTAGTTGATAGACCATGATGTTCAGCTCCATAGTTTTCTTTCTCAGCATCCTAAATTTGATCTAGACCAGACGGCTGATCTGGCCTTTTTTAACATCCAGGGTTGTCTCATATCGTTGACACCACAACTCTACACGAAAAGATGTCACTCTTATCACGCGGTCAGGTTGAAAGCAACAGATCAACGGCAGATATCTGTCATTGTCTGACTCCCGTCACATCAATTTCCTACAACTTAAAGCGGATTAATTGCGATTTACTTAATCAGTGCAGCCCGTAATGTAAGCCTATCAAATCATCCGTAACGGCAACATAATCTCCACAGGAAATCAACCATGTTCAACACAGACTGTGGCCATCGCGTGCCAGATAATCAGTTATTGTGACCCTGGAACTAGAACACACGGAATATACAATCCCATCATGCGCCTTCAGCATACCGCTAATTGATGTTGCCATATAGAACGAATTTTGCACAAGAAAGAGTTCTAGTAGTCATAACCGCCCCTCAAACAATTTGTTATAAGTTGAAAAAGGAGCTCAAAAGGTCAAACATCGAGCCAATCTGCTCAGCAGTTTGGTGTTGAGACGAAAGAGGCTTTAATTGTCCAGAAGAGAAGCACAGAGTTGCAGCTTGGAGAAGGCGAAGTAAACAATGGTACTGCACACTTCAAGACTTAAGTGGGCAGGTGTTTGACTGGTTCCTCTAGATAAGCGTGAAAAGCAGTAGTGAAGTTCAAATGAATCAGCCTACTAATTAAACAGCTGCATTTAGAAGACTAATGTTCCTTTGCCAAAAATGACAGAACACACCTTTTAGAAAGGGTGCTCGAATTACGGAATCAACTGTATGATAATCAATGAGAACGATGCTGTGTACAAACTGCTATGACAAACATTTTTTTTGTAGGGACAAAATGCGCTCCCTATTAGTGTTCATGCATAGGATGAACCTTCTCTCCTTTTTGGTCGGTCACCCTGTTAGATTACATGGTGTGAACTGCATTTTGTGAACAAGCCGTAAAGGTTTGCCACAAAAATCAGCATCGTGACAAGTGGAAGTAAGTAATACCCTTCACACCCCTCTGGAATGACTTGAACGATGCATATAGTATATAACACATCTACGAGAGTCAGTACCAGTTTTCGGTTCTAGCGCTGGATCTCTTTTGATTGTTCACGATCGAGCCACGGTGGGGAGGAGTGATGTTGGACATATATAAAGGGATCTCGTGCTTTGAAGCAATGCTTCGCACGTTAATTTCCTCTGTTCGTTCAACATCTTCGTGCAGACACGGGTATGTGTGTATCTTAAAATGGGGATAAAAATCTTAGTATAATTGATTAATTTATCGTTAAGATGATTAGATTTAGGATAAAGTATGCAAGCAAGAAACGCGAGAACAACTTTCCAGTTTACACTGAGCAAAGTATCCGGTTAGAATAACCAAAAAATGAATGATTAATTTAACAACACTTCAAAGTTTCTGTGTATTCACTGACTGTTCGCAGATATCGTCAGTTTACTTTATATTCATGACTTTCCAAGTATAACATTCTTTTTGACGTTTCTGCGTCACATTGCTCTACAGCAAAGTTTGCGAGTTGTTAGGCTTGAGATGGTTAGCAGGCCGGAAATAGTCATTTTGGTTAGGTTTACCATGCAGTCAGAAGCAAACCGTTGCTTCACCCCAGCGACAACGCTAATCAGGCCTGGAACCGAAAAATGCACATACTCAGTGAAAAATAAGCCAGCTGACCTTTTCAACTCTGTTCTGTTACTCCCATTGCCGAACCTCAACGGTGAACGAAAATCACATGCCAGCACACCTCGGATACGTTCCGACAACCTCTTGCCTTTTAAGAGAGAAATTCACGGACCCTAACCATTCGTATAGGACCAGTAGTATCAGCTATAGCATCAAGCGACTTCGTCAGCAGCCCGAGCTATTAGTTTAATCCACTCTATGTCTCCAGTCCAAGATTTTGTCGAAAGCGCAAGCGATTATCGAAGCGCAATGTGTACTCCGAAATCCTTGAGGTTCAGAACAATTTTGTTTAGATAGAACAGCACGTTGAAACTGCCGTGTCACAACTAGCAATATTTTCACAAGTCCGTATGTTCTTGGTTAAGGGAACGTGAGTTGCAGACATAAAAGCCAGTGGTTTCTTACTTTTTGTGTTTCCCGAACAACCATTGTAAAATGATTTACATCAGAGTACTTATGGCTGAAGTCAATCAAATGGCATATTGGCATGTGTGAAAGGCAATGTGCAAAACAGCCAACAGACACAAGTCCCATGCTCGTTGAACAGAAAGTTGAACGGTATTCTCCAGTTTAACCGGTGTGGACACCAGCAGTTAGATCGTTCGAGTTTTGTTCCATTGAAATAGCCCCTTTCACAAGGCACCGCACAAACGGAAAGATGTCGGATTTCCTCATGTATGAGATTCATCAAGGACACTTCTGTGGTCTATGTAGACAGAAGGATCAGTCGAACGCAAAATTTCTTTTTAAAAAGGAAAGCTTTGACGTCACTAACGTGCTCAAAACGCTGCTCCTGTTGCGCACAATGAAAATGTCCATTTGAAGAAAGGTGAAATGTAAGGCATATTGCAGTTTTCAGTACATGCACTATGTCCTAGGAAACTGTCAGTGTAGGTGTGATCTCTGTGTCTTACGACAGTAGTTTTCACATACAAACCTATCACTCCAGAATGTTGGTAGTGGTAACGAACAGATAAAAGTCTGCTTGGTGTTCTTATGTAGAAGTGTAAAGTTATACAAGATAGCATTTGTTGTTCATGGTCAGTCCCGAACTATTGAGATTAGTAATTATGGTTAACAGTCGATGATATCAACTGGTAGAATATGATTTTGAGATCTGTTGCTTCATAACCACTTAAACTATAAAGACATACTGAATGATCGTGAGGTATCACATTCGTGGAATTTGGCGCTCGTAATCCCACAGCACAAGTTAACTTATCTGCGTTCCTGTTCTGGCTCGTTTAGACAAAATCAAGGTGATTCCGCAATATGAGTACTGATCAGTGGAATTCCACTTAAATATACTTTCACAGTAGAGGGGTTTTTCGCAAGATATTGTTTGTGAAAATTTTCTAGTTATAATGAGATTGAACTGGAACAGTTTCTTGACTGGAGAAAATTCGTCCAAACAGTGTTCGCGCACAAGCTACTACAGGCGGAATTACAGACAAACATAAACGGCGATCAGCTGCTGTCGAGCGTGTATCTGTTTCAAACAACTGAGTTGCTGGATGCAAGGTCACGAAAAAACAGCAGCGGACGCGAGAACGTTTGTCTTTTAACAGCAATTGTAAGTACTGTTATTTATCTAAAAAAAGGTGTTATTTTTCAAATAGAATGAGATTGCTTAGTGTTGTCCACACTTCTGTTCTCATTTTTCTCTAATTGGTAGTTCAGCGCATTACATAGTATCGGAGTATAAAAGAGGGCACCCGTGCCTGTTCCAAGACAGTTCATCGACTGAGGTTGCAATTGATATTCCTGAGCAGCTGGACGTGACGGACAGCAGGTGAGTGCCAAAGGCAGGTGGGAGTAGACGTTTGATGACTACGTTGTGTTGAGCAGTTTATCTCAACGACTGAAGGAATAGCAATTGGCGATGTTCTGGCATTGTGTTGAAGACGTGAGCGGACAAATGTTAACGAACTTGACTTTTGCTGACGACGGTGACCAGAACAATTTGGGTACGGTGATTAGTAGGTTCGAAAAAAACGTCCCGGACAGGCAGACAAAACTTTTGAACGAATCCGTTTCTTCCAAAGGAACCGTCGTCAAGAGACTCCATTAATGGCATTGAAGGAACTGGCTAAGGCCTGCAAGTTTTGAAAGTACACGAAGGACAGTCTCATACGCGATCGGACGGTTCTTGGCGTTCGGGACGCTGCAGTGACCAAGAGACTTCACTATACAGGTTGCCGACTCTAGACGATATTTTATCTGAACTAAAGCAAGCCCGTCTTTTTACGAAAGTTGATTTGTCCTCTGCATACTGGAAGCCGGTGCTAGATGATGAATCCAGCTACCCAACCATGTTTAGCACTCGTTTTGGGTGTTTTCGATGGCTGCGCTCACTTGTTGAATTGAAAATATCGGGTGAAGTTTTCTAGAAATGTCTGATTCGGGCGCTTGACAACCCCGAAGAAACGACTTGTGTCGCTGACACCGTTCTGATATATGGAAGCACGAGTACGGAACAAGACCGGAACCTTAATGCTTTTCTACAACGGTACATGTTGCAACAAGTGGCTCTGTCTCCAAATAGGGTGATTTTCTGGGTGATAACAATGATGTTTCCTGGTCAGCTAATCATGCCTGAAGGACGATCCAGACAAAACAATACAATCTAGAACATACCGTTCCCCAAAGATACCAAAGTGGTTTCACGTTTGAGTGAAATGCCCAATTACCTGAGTTGGTTGCTCCCAAAACTTACTGGAATAATGCACTCAGCTGAGCAACTTACACACAAAGGAGTCACGTGGAGGTTGGACAAGGCTCAGCAATCAGCGTTTGATGAGATAAGAAGGTTAATTCCCATTGCCCCGGTATTGACATATTATGATCCTGAATTTTCTCCGGTAATTCAGTGTGACAGCAGTGAGTCAAGCTTTGATACTGTGCTACTACAACAAAGGAGGCTGACTGACTAAAGAATCTGGACCCTTTCGACTGCGGAATGAAACTATGCGCAAATCAAAAAAGAAATGTTGGCAGTGGTTTTTACTCTGAAGTTCTTCAACACCTACACATTCGGAGGAAAGACATTGGTACACACAGATCACAAGACCCTAATAGTAACAGTGAGGGAACTACTTAGAGCTACGTCCCGATCTCTACAATGGGTAATGATCAGACTACAAAAGTGCAACTGTGATCTAGTCTACCAGCCCGGAGATCAACTGCATATCGCGGATACTCTCTCTCTGTCGTGTTTGTATACCCGGTCCTGTGACGGAAGATTGTGAGTTCAAGACGATCGTATCAGTAGACTACAAGATTGGACCGGTAGACAGAATGGTAGAGCTGAAGGACGCGACGGAAAAGGATCAAGTACTTAAGAAGCTGACTCGTTATACAAAAGATGGCTGGCCACTGAATAAGAAGAATCTGCTAGAATAACTGGCTGTATTTTTCAAGTACCGTAATCGGTTTTTTTATGAGGAAGAATTAATCTTCAAAGAAGAGATGGTAGTCATTCCGAAGGATCTACAGCAGAAGTTAATTGAACAAGTCCATGTGCTACATGTTGGGGTGGACAATAGTGTACGGATAACAAAGAAAATTTATTTTTGGCCAGGCATGTCCGGTGAGATAGAGGAGTACATAGCGAAGTGTGAAATTTGCAGAAGACATGATTCAAGTCAAGTGAAGAAAACCTTGCTGCTGAGAGTACTTCCGGAAAGACCCTGGCAACTAGTTGCAGCCGATCTATTTACACACGGCGGGAAATAGCACCTGGTCACTGTGGTCTATTTCTCAGATTATTCTGAAATCGATTGGCTAAGCGATACCACCGAGGGTGCAGTTTTCAACGAACTGCGTGTTCACTTCGCTGGCTATGGCATACCACATGTGTTTTTCTCTGGTAGTGGTCCTCAGTTTGTGCGCGGAATTCAAGGCTTTTGCAAGTAAATGGCAGTTTCATCCGCGAGTAAGCAGCCAGCCCGACACGGGAAGGCTGAAGCTGCAGTTAAGGCTACCAAACGACTACGACAGATTGACCAAGATTCAAAGGAAGACCCATATCTATAGAAGAAACATGTCGGATGAGGTCATTGGATAAAGTGCGACGAAGCGAATGTTTTGAAGAAGGACGAGGACAAAACTGCCGGTGGCATCTGAACTGTTACGATATTGTATTAGACAAGTCAAATGTTCAGGACAGCCTACAACGAAGCAGAATGCAACAAAAAAACGTACTATGATCGTTGGGCTCGATAACTTACAAGCCTTAAACCATGAGATAAGGTGTGACTTCAGTGTGTGCCTGAGAACCCGAGATAATGTACATGTGGTGTGGTGGTCAGTGATCGTCGACATTAGTTATACAGTGTTGATGTGGATGGGGAGGTGAAAAGAATAAATCATGTGTATTTGAGACAGTGGACTTTGTTGGAAAGAGAGAACCGTCATGAGGAGTCGTCAAGAACGAGAAGTGGACAAGCTTGTGAGAAAGGAAAAGATGTAATGAATTTGGACTGCAGCGGCTTTTTAATTAGAAAATTTCCGGCCAATCCATGTTCGCGCTCAAACTACAACAGACGGAATTACAGTCAAATCGACATTAATCAAGGAATGTTGCTGACTTATCTTCAGCACAGATCCAATCCCGTTTGTGCCTGGTTGGCCAAGCACCTCAGTGTGGGAGTCTTGTCGGACCACCTAAGATACATATTAGACATTGCATACAGAAGTGGCTGGGATACCACAAATTCTGTTGATTCAATGCCCACGTTTCACAGTCATACAATGACGTTGCACGATTGACAAGCATTTTGGTTCTCATCTGTGGGCTGTGATTCTTTCAGAGTTGCCGTTTAAAACGTCCAAAAAGTTTGAAAAAAGTAAAAGATAAAATAATGCTTCCATCGTACCCATAATTAGAAGTAAGGTAAGCAAGCCGAACACAAGCAACTATCATCAGTTTAGCCTGCTAAGATGCATTGGGATGTTTCTAACAAGAATCCTGCTGAACAACGTGTGGAAGTTTTGGACACCAATGTCCCCTAAAAACAGTATGAATTTCGGACGAGGTGCAGTCCGAATCACAGGGTTTTCGCTACCTGACAAATCCATGAAAAGTGCGGTTAGCACAACCAACCGTTGTACATCCTCTTTGTGAATCTCACCAAGGCGTTTGATTCTATGAACCATGGAGCATTATGAACGATACGTGGTACGTTTGGATGGTCAAGTATGTACAGTAATCTAACAAAAATGTGGCAGGTGAGTATACAGGTGAAAATGCAATATTGTTGGTCGACCGCAGGTGACGCTGATATTGACAATGGAACAAAACGGGCTTCTTTCTAAGCCTCGACTCTGTCTGCCCCACATGCGGCTGTGGTACTGACAGTCGCTCTTCAGAGCTCACAGGACACTGTTCAAGTTTAGTGTCGTTTGGGTGGTTTTCTACTGAATATTCGACGCATTGGTGCCCCAAACCGCGAGCGCAATTCGACCATTCGGATGATAATACTAGCAGACAACAGTGCGCTGCTTTTGCACAATGGGGACCAACTGGACTTCATGAGTTTCTCTATCACGGCAACCAAATTTGACTTGGATATCAACACTGGTGAGATATTTGAGCGCAGCACACTCTGATGTACACACTGACATCTTATTAGACAGTAACTCACATACTTTCGTACATATATGAAATATTTTATGCATGATATGTATAATTATTTGATATATATAGCAAATTCTCCTGTAATTGCACATGCCCAGCAGAAATGGCCGAAAACCACTGTCTGTAACCCTTGTATATTATTACCACTACGAGAATAACAGTACACCTTATAATTAACGCAGGTTGTTTCGCCCACATTGACGATCTACTTCGGTACCTGGTTTTCTGTATGACTGGTATGTGTTTAACAGACGTGTAAAGCAGTCAAGCTTTTCATTATGATAAGTGGGATTAAAAAGAATGCATATCAGACATATTTGAAATGAAACACCTTCCTAAAACACGGTTTCTATTGTTTACAGCTCATCTATGTGACATAACTTTTGGGCAAAAGATCTGCAGTGTGACTAATCGCATTAGCCGGGGTGAATCACCAAACTGTTTGTTCTCAACATCTAGCACTCAGTATCCTACAAAGTTCCTGACCTGTCACTTTGAGATTATATATTCTCCTACTTCTGAGTGGTATGGTCACGTAATACACAATACATTTAATGTGTGACTTTACCCCTCATGTTTATATACTCTTTCCAGATAGTTAGGTCCACAAGGAAATACCAAAGTGGGCTATAATTCGTGTTGATCAGCAAACCCCTATACTGATTCAAACCAGATAGGAAAATCCGACTCCTCAGTAGAGATGCGCGACCGATAAGCTAAACGTAACATAACTAAAAACTTACGATCGCATTTCCCCAGTGTAACAAAATTAACCCTAATTTTCCAACGTTAAGACGAGTACTTTGTTCAGAGTGGGATTTAGGTGGGAATTACCACCAGACTGATCTAACCAATGATTGTAAGGCTCTTTCTAATCCGTTCTCAGCAGGAATTTTTGTCAGATAGAATCACTGTCTGCTTGTTTACCATTGGGGCAACCAAACAACAAAAAAGCCATCAGTAATCCCTGCCTTTTAGAAGGTACAAGGTGAAGCAAACAAAAAACATACGGAAACAAAACAACTAAGCAAACAATACAATGGAAGTTCACAAACAAGTGTCAACAATACTACGGATACAGACTTGTTGTGTCCGTGAGCTTTCCCGACCAATGATACAGATGCTATCGTAGATCCCAGCCTGAGTAACAGCACCATCTAATCTTATCCAGCAGTGCGGTCGTAATTTTCACTGCAAATGGCCAATTCGTCGGTGGACGTTTGGCGATTTCTTATAACCGTCAACAGCATCATTGAATAGGGAACAGTGTGGAGGGCTCTCCGTCTGCTTACTCGTCAGACAGGCAACGCAGATTGTATGACATCAGTCAGGAAGTTGGTGGTCTTCTACAGATCCACTGAACGTCTGTCCTTTTTCTCACCACAATAAGTTAACTTGATACAGCCTTGCTAGAGCTGTCGCCTGTCAGCGGACTATATGATAGACAATTTTCTGCGAGGTAATATTTGTCACAATGCAGTTAGGCCAGAGGCATGGTAAAGTTACCTGATAATTCGCTCGAACTAACTCATAACGAATGTATTACGAACGATAGCGAAAATTTGATAGCTTACCTTTTATCTAAAATTACCATAAGTGTAATATCACGTTCTATTTACATAATACTGCATATCTACATTAGACTTTGACAATGCGATACAAAACGAACTGTCATAATCTACAAAGTCAATAACAGACAGTGCTGAAATGCAATGACTCACAATGCAATAAGGTTCTGTTTAAATTCAGGACCCAAAACAACTACTGATAGTGGATTCCTTTTGAACTGTGCGGTCAGAAGTCATATATTAAGTCATTAATTCAGACCACATCACTCTTATACACGTAACATGAATTGAAACAAAAATCATTAAATGAAGCGTACAACTCTTTTTGAACCGTAAATGGCCATAATGTTTAAACCCACAATAAACGGAGTTTCCTGTTTTGAGCACGCTGGGCTAATCGCTGCCACCCGACCAAAAAGACATCTTGATACTTCGTGGTTTTTGAGTTGTTAGTATTCAATAGGATCTCCTCTTCTTTCCTATCACAGTTTGCTCTTCGAGCCAAGTACTGTTGCACTCCCATTAGGAGGCGAAGTTTAAGGTAGACTGTAAATGTTTCGTAATCTTTCTTGTTCTCGCATTCTGAAGCTAATACTTTGGACTTTATTGTTGGGGAGTGCCAAACAAGGCAACATTCTTACTGGTTAGGTCAACCTCCGTATCGCAGTACCAGTGTATTAGCCAGTCAGTGAATGTAGCAAGTAGGCAAAGTTATGAGCACGCAGACTGTTCTGAACATAGCGAAGGAGTGGTATAGCTGCACAAGCTTCACACTAGGTCGTAAGCTTTGCGCTTAGATATTCAAACAACATTCGCAATTTGTTCTTGATTAGCGTAAACTATATTTTATTTGAAATGTCTCTCTTTTGAGAGCTAATAGCCGCTGCAAAACCATGAAGCATTTTTCCACAAGACCTACTCGTAAAACGTTTTATGAAGTTTTTAAACGGGACAACCTCAACGGAGTGCTTGTCAAGAATGTACTGTGGACGGCGACAGACAGTACCTAAGTTTACGACTACTTGCTTTGTTGATCAGACTACAGTT
>LUCH01000491.1:0-28004 GCA_013368495.1 Paragonimus heterotremus
GGTAAGTATATAACGGCATGGGATATTTGCAACATCCGCCATCTTTTGAAGCCTTCGACAATAAGTAAGTTTATTTGTGTACACACATCTTGCAGGATAGCTACTCCAAATTCTTGATCACGCAGAGAAAAATGGTGTATCGCGAATCATCAAAGACAGCAGTAGATACACGCACATAAGTTTCGCGCGAAAGCAGCAAGTACGGTTGTTGAAACGTTTTCCTGATGTGGTCAACGTCGGTGCAACTCATGGAACCAACCGCCATAAGTAGGTCTTCTATCCGTTCATATTTGCGGTTGTGGCTCGAAGTTATATCAATTTCTTGTCACAGACGGGATGGGCTATGGCCTGCCGGTGATGTGAATCTATATTCAGAGTGAAACGCACGCTTCCCTCCGCCGTTCGTTTGAAATATATCGTGATGTGATGGGGGATCACGTACATGTGAGAACGTTCGTGGTGGACAGAGTGGCGGCCCAAATACTAGCAGCACGAGTCGTGTTTGGGTGCGACATAATTTTATATTACTTCCATTTTCAAGGTGCCGTGAGGAAACCCGTGAGTTGGTGTCGTTAGCCCTATAGTACCCATTTAGACAAATTCACTTAGTAGTCGTCATTTGTTTAATCGTATGGCAAATATGGATAGCGTAGAAGAGCGAGTGGAAACGTTTGTCTATTTGTGTTTAAGGTTCAACCAGGATGTTGCGTTAATCGGACGCACGGACCCAAATTTTATGAACTACCTAATGTGTAATTGGCTTTATACGAAGCCTAAGTGGGCCATCCATGCACAATCAAACGTTGTTCCCTCCGGAAACCGGACAAACGGCCGTCTGGAGAATGTCAATGAACGACTTGAGAAGCGCACTCACCCACGGTATCATTTAGCCGCGGCCATCAGTGAAATTTTGTCCCATAACGAGTGGCTAATGCAGGAGCTTGAGGCGCAGTACACCTACAATTGTGACCGCCGTATGGTTGTTGGTGTCGACGTGTACGCAAAGAATATACTGTTTCGGCTGGCGACGTTCGCCAGTCAATTGGTGCTGATACAACTCGGTAATCTTGCTCCCCTACTGCATTGTAAACGACAAAACGATTTCAAGGTAACCGCGCTTTATGTAGTATGAATGTTTAGCTTCGGGTGAGCCATGAGGATGCGCGGTACACTGTGGACACCAGTGGTGGCATGTGTGAGTTCAACTTCTACCGGTCCGTGTGGTTACCATGCGTTCACATGTTGTCCGTTTTCAAAAAGGATTTCTATCCACACAGTGGTCTGTTGTTAACGAAACCGCATATGTTCTATGCCGTTTTCCAATCAATCGGCGGTGGCTTGCCGAATGCAATTTGCCTAAAAGAAGCATGTTCCGCTGTGAGGTAATCGTCTCTGTTACCAATCCATTTCAACTGGATTACAAAATGCTGCATACGGGGTTGGCGCAGCTGCTGAATGCGAATCCCAGGACTGGCGGCCGTATTTCCGAAAGTATTATAACATTCATGCACCAGTCCATCACAAAAGCTGAGGCGGACTTACCACAGACGGACTTCCTCCTTGTTCCGTTCTGCAGTGCAAAGCAGCGAGGATGGGAGAAGAATGTCAACATAAGGGTGCCCTGTGGATATTATAGTGATCTCGTTAACACAAATGGTTACCGATGCGATAGTGACCGGTTAATTTTCCGATGGGAATGTATGAGCAACGCGGATTTATCGCACTGCCCATTTTGCACTGGACACCTGTAAACCCCTCACCAGGCACATTGTTATTTCATGAACCATTCGGTTTTAGTTGTATCCACCTCATACAACTTATTGTCTCCGGTGTTTAAATCGAAGAAGGGACTCCGTCCAGTGCCAGAAACTACTGATGTCTCAGTTACGTCAGACGATTTGTCCCGTGTTTTTCATCCGCGCAAACGAGTCCAAGTGAATGTATCTCCCAGTGATGTCACGAAATTCGCTGGCTATGGTAACTTATGCCACGCCTCTGAAGTTACCTAACGCTTGCTTTTAAACGTGGGCACACAGCACGAAGAGGACTTCCGCCGAGGCAGAGCAGAAAGCAACAAGGCTGCAGAAAACCCCTTGGAATGAGGCACATAGTGATGTATTGTAATAAATTTATTCCGACAGTTCCATTTTATTTTCAACCGTAGGTCGTCGCGTTGTGACAGTAAGGTGATCTCTGGAAAGCCTATGAGTTTTCATGTACTGGGTGGTTCGTGTAATGTCATAGGTTTACCAATTCCTGGCTACCACATCGCCAAATCAGCTTAGGCTCGCTTACGGTGAGCAGCATTTATGCCAATCAGATCACGCGGATTAAGGTTCACATTATGACTGGAAATCACCTATATCGGTCGTATCAACTCGCCAAAGATGTAGCTGAATGCCTGTTGTTCCCAGTTCCACTTACTGCTGATTTTCCAACCTGAAATCCCAGTCGACCGTCAGCAACTGTTTCGAGGATTATGGAATGCACAATTCAAAGAAAAACAGTTCGAAACTTTTATTGTGACCGTTCATTACTTTTTCATTGCTAAAACTCATCAAATCAGCCAAAGTCCAAAAGTCATCTACTTTTTCAGCGTATTTGCAACGGAACGACAAGGATAGTCTACATGTAGAACTCCGGTCACAGACAGTTCCGATACAAGCTAAAGCCAGAGAAAAGACATAACGAGCAATCATACCCAGTGTATTGGTGATACGGAGACGAGGCGGTGATCCGCACAACGTCAGGGGCAACACGAGAATCAAAGTCCCAACAACAACGTGTTTTCAAATCGTTCAAGTAAGTTAGTCCACGGGGAGCCAAATTTCACATTTCCGGGGACGTTCATGTCGTGCGGAACACGTTGAACAATACGTAGGTGGACGATCTGAATTAGATAGCAGGGGAGTGAACATCGGCTGAAAGTTTGAATTAAATGCGTAGCAGTTTCTGTATTGCTACATACTTGTTTTTCGAAATACCGCAGTTCTTTAACATCCCTGATAAAATTTTCAAGGAAATTAAAACGATCTCATTCCCTGTAGCTATGTGGGCACACCGTGCTTTCTAAAGCACTCCTTCAATTACCATCAGGGAACTATTTAACTCACACATTAACGGCCCACTCATATGAGGACTCACTCTCTGCGGATACATTTCAGCGCCTACATGTCACCGTTATAACTCTTCCTTGATGTCACCATGTTTTGTTCACTTTTATCAAATGGTTAATTAGGCCATCACAGTTATTGCACATTTGTTGAGAAAAGTGTTCTGCTTTTCTCCATAAAGCCATCTTGTGGGCCCTCATGGTCGATTTTGCGTTCCAAAAGTGCTTCCATCGAAATGTACATGATGGAATACATACTTCCGTTTTGTAAAAACGCTCAATATTGCGTGGTTCAGGAGATATAAATGAATCTGTAGTTTCCGACCACATGGCGTTCACATTGTATTGTATACTGAATACTGAAGTAACTCCCAATGAAAGCTACACCACGTTTGTGGGTTGTTTGTATATCTGAACTACATGTTCAGTCTGTTTCCTTGTCAGTATTTCAGGTAGAAGACGGTCGAGGAAATGTCGTCCTTAAAAGCGACTGCGCCTGACGTCATTACGTGATTGCTTGCATCTGCCGTCCATTTGGAACAGTGTAAACGGGGATAATATGTTCCACTCTATCATTAATGGCTCACATGCTGTCTGGTATATTGCTTCCTGACTATGTTCGAGTGTAACTGGTCAACTGTACGCGGCTCGGTGCTCACTAAGCTGACGGTTAGTAACTCACTTTGATGCCTGTTATTTCTTCGACAATAACATTGATTCTCGTTTGTACCGTTTTTACTACAACAACTCGAACTTCGTATCATGGACACTCATCAATCTGACGATTGTTGCTCTGTGTTTTCGCCAGCCGCAGACTCCGTTTATGGTTATAATTTATTCCGGTTTTCTCGCTCTCATTGCCTGCTAATATATTTGCCCTTTTAGTGCCATGTACATCGAAAATTTGCATACGGCTACTGTTATTTATTTTCTAGCATGGTGCTGATTCATTGCGCATCAAAGACTTGACAATGAGACAGTCCGCGGCCCGAAAACTAAACCGTAGGATAAAAGACCGACATCGCTGAAAATGTCTTCTTTCGAATATCGTCGATTTAGAGGTGACTTGATGTCAAATTTCTTAACTCTGACTGCTTTTGATACACAGTGTCAACTGATCTTCAACGGGAGGATTGGTACGAAATTATGGGTAACCCCATCAGATTAGTGCTCCCACATAGCAGACCGGCATGCGAGCAGCATTTTTTAATTGCGTGTTTGTGGTGTTAAAATGATGTACCTGATTGTGTTATTCCTGCTCAGCAGCAGGGCGAAGTTTGAACTTGAAGATTACTGTTACTCTTTTTCATTTCTGTAAGTCTTCTGTCTTATTGTAGACGTAAGGTTTTTCTACATCTGTCTTTCACCGCAACGTCTCTCCCTTGTCACTATATACCTTGCTGTCATTGACACGTAACATAACAGTTAGTTACTGTGACAGGCTTCCTTAAGTTTCATGGTTACAATGGCTCACATATAGTGCACAATGGGCGAACGACCCACTTGTCTCTAGTGTTATAAGTTTATCTGCATGAAGCACCGTGGGTTACAATGCATCGGCTTTAGTAACTGGTTTCGTGCTTCCTGCCTTGGTGTCCATCTAGAGCTGTATCACGCACCTAGATCAGACCACTTGGCCTGCCTCCAACTCAACTGCGATAGCTGTCGACCCTACTGGCGGCTATCCGCTTGTCAGTTAAGTACAAATGACGATTCGGTGGACGTAACTGGCAAGCCAACATGCAACAGAAGCACGCTCTATAATATCGCTGCCAGTGTCAGTGAGCACCACTGTACTTAGGTTGTGACAACCTCACCTGAGCGCAAATCACACGGTCAACGATAACAGTGTGTCATTTGTGGCTGGTATGCAGTCGCCGATGCGTTCAGTAGGCGCTGGCATGCCTGTCATTAAACCTGGGCATTCTGATGCCTTGTTCGGGCTCTGTTATGGTACATGAGCCTTCAGAGTACTTTGATTCGTTTCTCCATTTACGCTATTAACATGACCGCCAACTTCAGCTTGTTGTCTACGTTCAAGAACAAATAAAACACAAATGTCCCGTTTCCGCTACCCTCCTTGCAAACAAACCTGGCTCAGCGCATGTAAACAAACGGAAGATGGTACGGTTATCTTTTGCAAGTTTTACGAAGCTGAGAAAGTTCTGGAAGCATTTATACTGCGTCGCTTTGGCGTTAGCTCTGTTTACCTCGACACACCTTGGACTGAGCGACAACGAAGTAACCGAACCACAAAAATTACGACCGCTGTCGACTGATCCCGCAACGTGACTGTCGGAAATGTACCGCGTACGACGTTAATCAATGGACGCTTCTTACATCTCCCCAGAAGCCAAAAATGTGCTTTTGCAGAATAAGATACGCATTCCGCGTTCTAGCCTGACCCCACAGGAACTTTTACCACGGCTCTTGAAAATCGCCGTGATTGCCCTGAACATTTTTGTAATGAGGGCTATCGACCCCCAGGAGGCGTAACCTCCCGTCTCGGTCGTTCTAAATGCGAAGCGGAGAAGCTGAAAATCGCGGTTCCCAACTTCACAAGTCAGGAATAGATGAGGCTGTTACCGTACTACTCACTATAGCGACTGAACTGTGTTGTCCACAGAACTCACATGAACCATGCTGATGGTCTATCGTCTCAACAGATGCGATTGGACATGTGCCCTTCACTACCCGGTCCTCTTCGTCATCTTCAATCCAAAATAAACATAACAAAGTGGGTGACTACCGAGTTTCTGCAATTAAATCGTTTCATTCCTCAGGGTGGCTGGAACAGTAACAGAGAAAACACCAACAGTGCTGGTGCCAAGTCATAGACTGTAGTGACCAGCGATCGTGTGGATTCTCTAAGGATCCCGGCTGCAACCGTGTTTCACGCTCGTCTGTTCTGTACGCATGGCTCTGTGCACGTCTTCTATAGGAGGCCTGATATGAACTAAGTCCTACTATCCCTAGTCGTGCGACTAATTGCACGCGGCGAACGCTGGCTCCTTTCTTAACTACTCATCTAATACTCCTTCATTCAAGGTCGTTCAACAAAAATGTTTTCCAGCGTTGTTTATGTAACGTGCCGTCAAAACCAGCAAGCGCGCACGAGTTGAAGTTAAATTACGTAACAGGGCGTGCTGCTCCGTTGTCGGCGCCGTTTTAGTTTTCGTCTGTGTAAGTTGTGTGCTTGGTTAACTAGGCCTTCTGCTCATTCTTGTTTCTTGTTGTTTCCTTTTACAGGACTGTTGTTGGAACCCCTACTTCGGGGAAGCGCTGCCCTTCGGTGGCTCCACGTTGCCCCAAAGTTGGTCCGCGGGCGTAATAGGCAATCACAGAAGAAACAGCCGACTTGCGTGTTACATTTAATGCACTCCAAGTTTCCACGCAATTTTCGCCTGGTGCGCTTTTGAGTGCTGCCGATTGGGCTGTAGTTCACCTCGCGCTTCTTTTGGCTGCTGTCCAGCAAACGAAACGGAGTTGGTCCGGAGTCGGATTGTGTCTGGCCATTAGTCGGACAGGAGTTGACATGCACCAAATACTGGAGTCGGTCCGACTCCGGTTTGGCCAGACAGGCAGTTGACCAGCGAAAAAATTTGCCAGCGCTCCGTTTACTGAATTTTACGATGCCTGTTAACACGACCGTCCACTTAGTGCTCCCCGAGCGCCCAATATACCCAACCACGATGAGAGCTACCGTCTGCTTTCAACAACCGGGTAACGAAATGCTTAACTGTTGGAATTATTGAAAACACCATTGTGATGGACGAATATTTTTATACAAAACATTGCGGGCGGATAATAGAGGATTCCACGTAAGAAAATAAGCTTCATGTACTTCGTGAATATATGCAAGAGCTTACTGTTCATTCCATGCCTCGATACCTGCAAAATAAACAAGTTTTTAGGACGCATTAAAAGTGGAGTATCTCGGCTAATAAGTAAGATACAGCAGTAACTTATTTGGACAATCTGACAGCGAAATTACAATTGTTTCAGAAAATGAAAGATTCATTTATGAATGCATCTGGAATGATGTACGAAATTCCGTCGAAGGTGTGCAAATTCCACTTCGTGCAAAATACAAGTTTCCAGCGAATTACACGCGATTGATGTAGTTGAACCACCGTTAATAAAGCCGGAACAAGGAAGCTGATATAATGAAACAAACTTTACGCACTTACAAGGCTTTCAACGGAACTGTGGGCGACCACTGACCGCAAACGATGCAGCACAACCGAACTCACCACGCACAAATCAAGTGAAACCGCTAATGCGCGTTTAATGGAGGTACGGATTAAAACAACTGTGGTAGTCGTGAATGCACTTGGATTAAAGGTCATGAATATGATAATGTGTTTCAGAAATTTTTAACAACTCCTTTGAATACCACAACGAGCGTGGTTGTTACCAATTATTATTCTTATCTGATTCGCCTACTGTGTGGCCAACCGTTGGCCAGATATTGGCCAACACCTCGGAGTCGGCCATGTGTTTGCTGGGTGCCCTTGGTCTTGGACAAGACTAGAACGAACTACTTATCATACTTCTAAACATTTCTTGGACTATACAGTTGGCCTCCAAACCTCACTGCGTTCTCAAGTTCGATGTCACTTGGGATTATGCTTCGATTGCTCTTCAGGAAAGGCGCATTAAATTGTTAGTGGACGAGGGTCTAGCGCATACTCACTTGTCCACTACAAGATTTACCCGGCGTATTGGACGATATATGATGGTACAACAATACAACCTTCGCCCGGAACTCATGGTGCATCAAAAGCTTATTAACCAGCTGGCTTCAGGGAGTATGAATATCAAAAAGTCACTTAGGTGAAAATTAGTCTTCAGGTCAGTCTTTAGCATGCCTTTATTGAATAAGAGAAGTAGGTTATATCACACATACATTCAGAGTGATATG
This sequence comes from Paragonimus heterotremus, assembly GCA_013368495.1. Taxonomy (NCBI): domain Eukaryota; kingdom Metazoa; phylum Platyhelminthes; class Trematoda; order Plagiorchiida; family Troglotrematidae; genus Paragonimus; species Paragonimus heterotremus. The sequence goes on from LUCH01000491.1 coordinate 8,037, forward strand.
GCATATTACTATCTGAGGTTATCCGTAAAACATCACAAGAACAATAATGTGAAAGGCGACCAAACTAGAGACACGTTACAACTAACTGACCCAGAGTTATCGAACTAGCCTGGATGAACAAAATTTACATCCAAATGTCAACCACCTATTCCTTAGTGAGATATACCTGTTGCAATGAAAAACGCCATGCTGGAATTGTTCCTAATCATTATTCAGCCACAAAATTACACTCATGATAATGTGCCGTTCACCGAAGTTTCTCATTCTTGGTTGGCCAGTGGAGTTGAAAAGACAGGCTAACGTCTGGCCTGCTCTTGGTCAAATCGGCGGAGTCGGCCACTTGTTTAGTGGGCGATTGCCTAGCGTGAGCTGTCCGTTGGGTGGTTCCCTTAGTTGACTTGCAGTCTCAAAAATGTATTCCAGCCGGCTCAACCAGAGTCGGCGGCAACCTCGTTACTGCACCCAGCGTCCTGCTAGAGATACAACTTATTCCTGACTCCAATAACCTAGGGTGCAGCTGTACCGGTTCAGGATAAATTCTGCCAAATGTGATTATACCAACGCCCTAAGTTCGACCAATAAACAAAGTGACCGCGCGTTCCGTCCGGCAAATAACTTCTTTCTCGTCGGAATGACTGAATGATAGCCTTTAGTGGATCCCCTCAACCCCGAGCTTGATATAACAGGCATGCTTTTCCTTCGAAATGATAGAATAGTAGATGGAGGAGACGGTGTTTTCTTTTACATCCGCAACTCCCTCCTGGCTACTCCCCTGTCTCATCCAATTCTCACTACCACTCCTGGGTCCGTCCGGTGTTTCACTGCTCCATCCGACTCTGACAGATTGTCAGCTGGCGTGATTTGCCGACTTCACTGTCCTTGCTCTGAACGTGACGAGAAAGTCATATCCGGACCAAATAGTCTCCCTTCCCTAGGATACTCACATATTCCAACAACGGGTGACCATAACTGACTTCCAATCACTTCCATAGAAATGGCCCCTCGATGCACTGTCTACGGCATTTCTAGCCGCATATGGAACTTCTAGCCTTACGGGACGTGTAACTGAACGCACAAGAGGGCGTAAGGACCACGATCCTCCACGTTTATATTGTCTTCGCTATTGAAGAACTAATGATGGACAACTTAATAGTGAACGTCCGGCCCGGCTTGGGCAGCCATGCCGTAACAACCCCTGACTTCATTTGTAGCGCTCAGCTTACTGCCGGAGGAGATGCTTCCAAAAGGAACTCCCGAAGAATCAAGGTGGATGCACTTGGCGTATACCTAACTGATGCCTCGTGAGATTAGCTCAGTTCCTCAGTGAGTGCTGAAATGTGTGACTACTTTACTATCATCACACTAGAAGCCATTGATTATTCAACACCAGTCTGCCTACGACCCGCCAAAACCGCAACAGAAATTACGATCCCGAATATTAGAGACGACTCAGAATGAACGCTTAGTGTGAACACCGTTTAGGACGTCAAGCGGTCTTGATGATCATCAACTCTATGGCCGAATTCGAAACCAATGGGCCAAACAAGTCAGAGAAGGTTGATTAAATTTCCAGTGACGCTTAACCCAGGGCTCTGTCAGTGGTCCCCGAAGCTTGTATAACTGCGACAGTTTGGAATACGTATTAGTAATAAGAAATGTACTTAACTCAAATCCAGAGCTAGCTTCTGCGCAGTAGTAATAACGCAACACGTCAGCCAACGGAATTATAATGTTGTTGGTATCTGTGCAATGTAATTATTCATGCGGTAAAATAACAATAGCATATAGTATTCCGCTGTGATTTACAATAATCATATCCGCCGCAGTTCAAATGAACGTTCGCGTAGTAGTGGTGACGTTGTTTCCTCTCCACACGTTCAGGAATTCTTGTATGGGCCGGCTGAATTGCAGATACTCCTCCCGTAACTGAATTCAAATCTGAAACAAACTCAGAAACGGGATTATCAAACTCGGAAGATTCAACAGACAACGAAAGAGAGACCTCTAGAATATTCATGCACTTGAGACCGATAATGGACAGGTAAGAATTAATAACAAGAAATGAACAAGTATAAGTAATGGACTGCGCATCTTTGAGTGAAAGTTCACATTCGCCAAGAATAAATGAAAAAGTTCCAGTAATACCCTCAGTAAACGTGTTAACAAGTTGCAAAATAACATTAGGTTCCAACAAATGCATGCAAGCGACATAAATAAAAGATTCAACACTATCAGTGTCAACATTGAGACAATGTTTGGGACCATCGTTAGCAACAGAGGATTGTACTATGTGGTGCGTAGAACCACGAGAATTGGTAGGTCACAGTAAAAACAATAGACTGCAAATCAGAGGCAACACCTTGTTCATCTAAATGAGTCTGGTCAAAACACGTTTTCGAACAATGATGGATGGCCTGAATGTGGCCAATCTCGTCGCATTCATAGCATTTGGGGTTGCGAAATGGACACGTAAGTCGAGAAAGTTTATAACCACATGACTTACAGCTACCAAAATGTTGGATAGAATTTGGCGTAAAATGATGCAGCCCGACTGCCGTACTTCTCTGACAGTTTAACTTTTCGAACTGCCGCTACTGCTAGTCTGCCTGCATATCAGCAATGTTGGCGTTATGTTCTCCATTTTATCCCGCCCTGTACATTTTGGGGTTGCCCACAGACAGCTCTAGCCGATTGCAAAGAAGCCTCCTGCGGTAGTAACAACTTTCGTTGAAGACTTGAGGAATCACTTCCCGCGATCAATCGATCTCTTAGCTGATCCTGAAATTGAGCGTAGAAATTATACTTCACTGCTTGAGTTTGAGGTTCTGGGGTTTGAAGAACAGGCGCACGAACTTCTTGAGTTTCTCTTCCGGTTAAAGTACGGAAGTCCGCCCTCTCTGAAGCTTCCAATTTGACGGGTTGAACATGCCTCAGTAACAGATGTTTCAAAGAATCATACGGAAGTGAAAGAGGCAAATCGAGAAACGCCAGGAGTTTACTCAATCCATACGCATCTTTGCCAATGACCATGAGAAAACGTGGCGTTACGAGTAATACACTAAAGTTCAAAGCGTTCCAGGTAATTTTCCGCTTCCCATGAACTTGAGTGAAGGTTCAGATTCTCCATGCTGCAAGAATTCATTGTAAGGAATGTCCTGACTACGACGCCAATTGCGATAGTTGGGAATACGTATTAGCAATAAGAAATGTACTTAGTTTGTAGAGGATTGGAAGGTTTCTATCTAAAATCTTGCCTATTCTCCACAATAATTAAACCGGAAAACCATTTAGTGGACAACGACGTATATTGCAAGTAGACCGGGAAAGCAACCTGTAAGCAAGGCAAAACAGAAGCGAAACACGACAAACCAGTAGCTAGCGACCGGATATTGCCAATTGTTAATTGTGACCTTGACGGTCGAACAAACAAGAAACTGCAGATATGCAATCAAACAGTATCATTAGTGTCAGCAGTCAAAATAAATAGCAAGATAGTTTGAATAAGTGGCAAACCAGGAGTATCTCTACAAGCTCAAACCCAGAGCTAGCTCCCATGCAGTAGTAATTCAGCGCTTCGGCGACTAATACACAGGTTCGGGGCATAGGCCCAAGTGTCCGGGATCCAGTCGGTTTTTCTTGTTCAGCGTAAGCGGGTGTTTGCCTATCTAAAAGGAATTCATTGAAAACAGGATGTAGCACCGCCCTTGGAAATTACAGTAAATATCACAAAACAGACTAAGGTTACTCGCATTAATGGCTTGGAAGGTGACAGTCAAGTAATGCTTTAAAGCGATCGTTAAAAGCGCTACTGACGACCTAGGCAGGAAAACTGTTCCAGAAGTCAACAGCTCTGTAGGAAAAATACTGCTGCCTATGGTAAGTCTGGAAACCAAACTTGAAAAGCTTCCTGTTATATCCACGCTGGCCTTCATCATTCGCTACAGTGAAGAATTGATCAACGAGGCCTACTCTGAGGAGGAAGTGTGTGAAAATTAAATCACCGCAGAGCGGTTGAACTTCAGGTAGGCACAAATCAAGAACTTCAAATCGTGACTCGTATGCGACAATACTACGGCCCGTGACTAGTTTTGTAGCCGCGTGCTGGACGCGCTCAACAGCTAGTATGTCTTTCTTCAAGCCGGTATACACTACCTGATCAGCACACTCGAGGAGCGGTCTTATATAAATCCCGTACAGCGTCTGGAACACTTTCTTGTCTATACAGGGGAAAGTGCGCTCAGTCATCCTAAGAGAGGCAAACCCTTTCTTCGCCGCCATCTCGTGGTGATGCGCAAAAGAAGGTACATCAGACGAATTTAGTGGCACTTTTGTATGGTGGGTTAATTGAAACCAACCTCAACCATGCATGCACGACACACCGTACCTGTTCATGTTTTCTTCCGGCTTACTTCTTTTGCGTCTTCCAGCTGCGGGGTGCTATTTCAGTTGAATGAACTTCGCAAATCTATAGCTTTTTACTCGTTTGTTATTAGTTCCCGAGTATCGGCGTTTTGATTTCCCACTGTCTATGTTGTCCATAGAACTCACATGAACATTGCGGTTTGCGTATCGTCTCAACAGATAAGGATGGACACATGTCCTTCACTACCCGGTCATCTTCGTCTTCAATTTAAAATAAACGTAAGAAAATAAGGGATTACTAGGTTTCTCTGGTGTAATAATTTCATTCTCCAAGGTGACAGGGATAGCAACGGAGGGTTCGCGACGCTAGTTCCGAGGTTCGCTCATCCAAGGTTTCCCCAGCCTTATATTAACGCGGATCGGAAGTTTCAGTGAGAAGACGGTGAATCTGCAAACAAACTTTATTCATTTATATACTCACCGTACACAAGCGGACTTCAACGTAACAAATAGGGGCGCTAGGGAAATGGACGTGAGAGAACCTTCGGCACAACCGCACGGCAACCGCCAGATAGGACGAATGTCAACGGAAATTTCAGTTGACATTCAGGATTCATACAGGTGTCAACCTGGTTGGGCGGCGTTCCCAACGGTAGTAGCTAAAACGCTGTTGTCCTAGTGAATGTAGCCTACAATGGTGGGGATGGCGCGAATTCCCTATACAGCTATAAGCAAAACTGCGATACCTACGCCAACACACTAACTTTGATGCTAGTGGTTTGTAGTAAATTTACATTCACGAGGTAATGTGAACCGGCGTGGAGGTACTGGCAAAGCAACTCTCACGTCGCAGGTAGTTTAGGATTTTACGGACGTCGAAGGTGATCCCACTACAGAGGAAACACCGGTGTGGGTAGTACACTACTGACGAGTAGTATATTACCCACAGACAGCATTTTGGAACAAAAGAGCAAGCTCCGAGCGCCAGGAAGACGATAGGCAAGAATAGACTGTCGGATTAGTGTATACGCACTATGACAAAAGTTTCACCAAGGAGAATGACAACGTACTACCACCCGAGGTATGTGAGTGCCTGTCTGACGTGCAGATGAGTGTACGCGTTTCTGGTTTGCCTTTTGACATGTACTATGCAGGAGTTTGCTCAATAAACGAATTCTCAGGCCAAGCGTCTTTTGCGGCCACAACAATACGACAATGCAGCCACTGCCCAGAACTCATGGTGCATCAAATGTTTATTGACCAGATGGCTTCAGGGAGTATGAAGAACAAAAATTCAAACACCTGGGTGAAAATTAGTTTTCAGGTCAATATGTAGTATGTCTTCAGTTAACAGTAAGAGTATGTTATACCACACAAACATTCAGAGTGATATGACATACTGTTATCTGAAATTATCCGTTAAACGTCACAAAAAACAACAGTGTGAAAACCGACCAAATCAGAGGCAGGTGACAGTCAAATGACCCAGGTCTATCAAACCAACCTGGATGAATAAAATTTACCCTTAATTGGCAACCACCTTTTCCGTAGTAAAATATCTATCTATTGCAGTGAAAGATGCCATTCTTGGATTATTTGTAATCATCGTTCAACCACAAAAGTGGTCCCATGATAACGTGCCATTCACCAAATTTTCTAATCTTTCGTTGGTCAGTGGAGTAGAAAAGATAGGCCAACACCTGGCCCACTCTTGGCCAACTTGGCCGAGTCGGCCACGTATTTACTGGGTTGGTTAGACGACAACCAGATGCCCAGATTTTTTTCAGATCGATTTTCATGATATCTATTATGCCGAATGCACTGTGAATCACAAAGACGTTGCCGGAGTCGCCACCGAGTGACATATCTGCGCACTTACTGTCGTTTAATGAGAGACTCCAGTCGTCCGTCCAACGCTTAATCGCGTCACGATCAATCCGTAGTGCACTGGAATCAGTGACATTCCAGATTTTCAGGTCATCGGCGTATAAGAGGGCGTTGCTGGAAATAATATCCGGAAGGTCATTGATGTAGATCAGAAATAACAGAGGACTTAGCACTGACCCTTGAGGAACCCCCGGAGAAATGAGAGAAGGAGATGAAAGGTCTGATCCGGTTTTAACTCTTTACGTCCTATTATCGAGGAAGGAAACAATCCAGCAATGAACCTCTACTTGAATACCATAGGCTTCCAGTTTGTGTTCCAGGGGACCGTATGGAACCCGGTTAAAATACTTGGCAAAGTCGAAGAAGATGGCATCTGAGATGAGGCCATTGTCTCCGATCTCCGTCAGACTGTCCATGAAAACAAGCACATTAGTTATGCATGACCGATTAGGAAGGAAGCCATGCTGCGTAGAGGAAAAAAGGTTAAGGATGACACGCTCTAATAAGCGCCCCATTATCTTGCACGAGATACTGGTAAGGTTGATTGGCCGATAGCTATTTGGAGAGTGTCGGTCACCCGCTTTAATTGTGGTCGTGACCGTCGCCCCTTTCCATGCGCTAGGGAAAATGCCAGTCTAGAGTGTCTGTTTAAACAGCTTATAAAAGGGTTCTGCCAGACTAGCAGCTGCTTCTTTGATAATTCTGGGATGGATCCTCTCAGGACCCATTGCACTATATGAATTTACCTTAAATAAATGGTCCTCAATATTTAGCACGGAAAAATCCGCAGTAACGAGCGGTTGCCGGAAATTCTGCTGCTGAAGGATAAGGTGCCAATCCGGCGGTGCAACGTTGTAGATTGCCGTGTAGTATTCTAAAAATAACTCGCCCACAACTAGGGAGTCAGATGAGGTCTTCCCGTTGGGTAGTATCAGAGAAGGAGCCGACGGTTTATTGTTTCTTAGTCGTCGCATATGCTTAAGTAAGAAGTTCTTGTTCCCGCGAGCTTTGATTAGGACCTTTTCTTGTACGCGCTTGGTGTGCTCGTGTATTTCCCGTCCACAACTATTTCTAACGGTGTGAAACGTGAGTAGATCCTTTAAATTTCCTGTAATCTTATGCTTCACGAATAAATGGGAACGGCCATCGAGGAGACGACGTATTCTGCGCGGAAGAGGTGACCCATGAAAGAAAGTGCACAGTTTGCATGGCACAAGTAAGTTGTAATAAGGCAGCACGTTAGCCAACAGAATTGTACTGTAATCGGCATTTGTGCAACGTCATTATTCCTGCAGTAAAACAACAATAGCATATAGTATTCCGTTATCATTCACAATCATCACAATAACTTTCACCTCAAGACCCAGTATGCTCCAGCCGACCGGCCAACATGGACTTACCAACTCGGATGGTGAAGACTCTGAAGCCCCGGGTGAATTTTTGGCGATGTGCTTATGCACAACATGCCGAGCTAATCCGCGACAAGTGGTGCCAACGTTCCTAATGGGATTTCCACGATAGATATCACAGCGGATAATGTGCTAACGAAACTTAAGAAGATTAAGTTTACATTCCTTGACCCAGACTTTACATCCCTTTTGTCCTTGTCCATGGAGCTGCATAGTTAGCTGTTTACAGAGCCTACCGCCGCAGGAACAGCGCCGTGAATTGGGAAATTGGCGAATGTGGCTTCCAGCCCTAAATGGGGGAATGGCAACTGGCCTTGCAACCATGGCTTAACTGCCCTCATATGTTGTATGCCCAAGACTCTTGAGACGTCTGCCGGCGATTCACTATCGAGATATGTTTTATCACAAGCTTTCTTCGTGGCGAGCAACACGTGTTCCTGCTGAGCCGCTCATGTGTTGTGAATTGACTGCTAACTCTATGCCAATAGACCTCTGCTGCTGACAGATGAGAGGGTGTTAAAGTAGCTGCCTGTGGTGAGCGCTTGACGACTGTTATGAGTTTTATTGAAGGTCAATGACCACGTACTTTGTCTTCATTTACTCCCTTCTGGATGCTCCTTCTTCCATTTACATTCTAAGTCTTCCTGATGATGATTGTTTGCTTTTCTCACGGAAACTGACAAGATCACACAAATTACGTTCGCGGTAAATCATCTCTCCCACGAACGTTAGTCTAGGTGTGATACTAAATTTTGATATCGTTCACTCGTAGAAACTCGTCCCCACGTAGTTCTTCTTCCTTACTTCCCATTGCCGGACCTTTGTTTAAGTGTAGTTCGGTTTCATTTGCGTTTGAGCGTTCCGCCATTAGGGGACTGCTGCATGTGATCACATCCACGTGAACCGTTAGTCGCAGAACCCGTATATCGGGTGGATTCCATGACGAGATTTGTCGTTATCTTCTTCTTTTTAGTTTATACCAATTTTCTTGTACCTTAACACTTTGTTAATAAGAAACTCGCCAATTCTACCGTCATCCCTTTTGGATCCGAATCGGTTGCTCAGTGGGCTGAGAATTAATGTACGCTCGCTGTTTACGGACGCGAGTATTCTAGACTCAGATTACAGAGAGACGTTGAGAGTAGATTAACCGTCGCTCGAACAGCCACCAGACGTTCGGGATTGGTAAAACACTCATTTTACTCATAATGCTTCTATTGTGTTGAGAACAGTCACCGCCAGTATAACATCGCTATCACGTCATCCTCCGTCCGCTCCCTTAGCGCTAACTGTTGATGCATTAGACGTGGCTGTAGGAGCCGTCATGCAGCATCTCTGTGACGACTGCTAACAACTACCCATAGACCACACTGACTGCACTCGATCAACTTAAGCTTTGAACAACGTGTGAGCATGCAATATGCGTTCACGCTATTAACTGTTCATCCCAAATGACTTTCACCATGAACAACATGAAAAACGGAGACATGCGGGAAGTGACGAGAAACTTGTATTCAGAGCGTTTGTGGTACAGGCTAACCATCATTTTTTATTCTCTCGATTGTCATATTGACCGTGATATTTTGCCGCACCACTATAGATAATTGGCCTCCCAAACCTAAAGTAGTGACTGGCTAAAAAGTATACTTCCCAGTGATCGACGTGCAGCTTGAGTTAATCTGTCTCCGTATACTGTTTTGTATGAATGCCACGCGACCTCAATCTAGTTGGAAACAATGCGGTAGGGTGTATAGAATTAACTTCTGAACATTCTCGGTGCTACAATGGGACATAATACCCTATTTTACGCCGTTCCACATACGCCGAAGACGAAAACAGCCACACCATAATGTCATTTTTAACCATTTCTAAAAATAACGTTTCGCCGACCAGTGTCTACCTGAAATCCTGCAAAAAAGGAGAAATAGTAGAAATATCATATAAACAAAGAGACTGGAAACGTTGTTATACATGTTTCATGGTGAAATTTGTTAGTATTCTTGTTGAAATGCAGAGCAAATATTGTTTGGTCGTATATTACCATTTCGACCATATCTTCACAACACCGCGAATTTAAGCGATTTCAGGTTATGAGATGACGTATATCATTTCGACAGTAGCAATGAACACATTTATAAGACTTGAAAAATGTGCGAACGCCAACAGCGGGTTGTCTACGCAAAACTGGTGAGAGCGTTTTAATTACCAAACGAATACTTTGGCACTTCTTCGATTTATTTGTTGTAAACCCTCCTAAATGATACGCTGGTTCGTCCTTGCTATCGTAATGCACTTGACAGAATTGGGATTCTCGTCCCGGTAATAATTACTACGAAAATCTCGATCCCGAATAGTACTGCGACTGTCCCCGTATTCGCTCCCAAGACAAGCCAAAAGACGCGTTCAAAATAAAAAGCTTTGTTCCGCTTTAGAATAGAGTGCGGCTAGAGCGACAAGTACAAGTTATTTATAGGGCACATAAGGTTCACACACTCCCAAGACATCAAGAGAACAGTTGCCGGAAGAAAGGAGTTAAGATCGCTAATGAGCATAGTGGTATAAAATGTCTCAACCGATTTGAACAGTTCCGTTAAGACTGGGTCAATCGTTTATTCTCTTTCTCACGACGGAGGCGCCTTAGGAGGTTAACACAGTGAGCGCCCTAACAGTATTCCTATTTTCTCATTAACACTGTTTATTACAACTGACGTACTTTTTATACTTTGCCTGAAATTTCTATTTTGACATTTCGAAAAATAATTAAAAACAAGGATTCGCGCCATAATGGCCGTTTCCACTTTGAAACGGTCTTCAAGCCCAATCTCTACGAAAGCCATAATTGCCAAAATCAATTTTCTGAGATGAGGGATGTTTGCATGTTAAGTGGTAACACGACTTGCAACATTCAGGGCGTCACTATATCAAAGAATGATCTCCTGTGAAAAACGCGTTTTGGACCCCTACGTGGCATCTAAAGTCAGAGTATGGTTTCGATATATGCTCACTGCATTTCTAGGTTTATTGCGTTAAAAGTTGTGAACTTGAAGTCACAACACAACTCAGCAGTAGTTGTAACAGACAGGGCTTCACCACGTCAAAAATCAAGAGTGTATGTTTGCCTGATAGATGTAAACGCAGTGATAACAGTGGTTTCAGGATATATCAAGCTTCATTTTAATACAATTCCTTCTGTTCATCCAAATCTACTAGGCCACCCTGCATGATCGAAGAAATGTCACACGAAATTAGCAGCACATTTATATGGTGGGTTAACTTCAACCAGCTTCATTCATGAATCGATAATACACAATACCTGTCCATGTTGTATTGACCTGGAAATAACCCCGGTCTACCTGCTGTACGATGTGTAAAATTATTCCCAAATTCATAGATTACATTGTACGTAGGATTGTAAGGATCTTTGTCTACCGTCTGCCTGGTTCATGGCATTCAGTCTTTGTTTGCATGCTTGTCGGTTTATATGCGCCAGTGGCGCCATATACACTGTTCCGGCTTGCTAGCGCGCTCGATGGTCGGATCCTCAACCTCCCTAGCTAATTTCACACATCGGTGCCATTTAACACTGATAAAAACTTATCGTACAATGTACGTACGGTCTTCCACAATTATTCGTACTCTTATTGCGCATCTGGTAGTCGTTACGCACACCTGAGAAAGCGTTAATTTAGTACATGTACGGACTAAAATGTCTTCTTTAAAGTTGAACACCACTCACAATTGATCGCATCTGTCGCATCCCCATAGACTTTCCAGTCGGTCCCTTTCGAAAAGAAGCACTAGACTCGAGTTTCGCTCTCATTAGAGCTCGTCAGTAGTGCATATCATCGCCACTGCAGCCGGGACTTGAACCACGGACATGCTGTTCATGAGGCAACCGTGTTTACCATTGCGCCATTGACCTCACGTTAGGCACGACCGAATTATCATATGTGAACGCTCAACCACTTTCGCTTGTGAGTAATGATCAGGTTGCCCGATCGTCTCGAAATGGAGACACAGTTACTGTCTGTTAACTCCAATCGATAACCCCGCGATTAGGACTTCCTAGACAGGTCGAAATCTCCGATCTCATTAAACCTGCCAGGCGATATATTTTAGATTACTGATGAGTAGTCGGGGATTTGGTTAATTTAAAGTTGAACACCACTCACAATTGATCGCAGCTGTCGCATCCCCATAGACTTTCCAGTCGGTCCCTTTCGAAAAGAAGCACTAGACTCGAGTTTCGCTCTCATTAGAGCTCGTCAGTAGTGCATATCATCGCCACTGCAGCCGGGACTTGAACCACGGACATGCTGTTCATGAGGCAACCGTGTTTACCATTGCGCCATTGACCTCACGTTAGGCACGACCGAATTATCATATGTGAACGTTCAACTTTAAATTAATCAAATCCCCGACTACTCATCAGTAATCTAAAATGTCTTCCTCTGGTTTGTTCCCCCAGGCTTTTCTTTGCGTCTTCCAATTCCGGATTGCTATTTTAGATGAATGACTTTCGTAAATCTATAAGTTCCTAACATTTTGCGGTTTACTTCTGAGTATCGGCGTTTGGATCTCACACCGTCTTTTTCTTTGATTCTTGGGAACCACCTCAAGATAAAATGTTTCACGTTTCCCTCAATTTCTTGCAGATTGTTTCGATCAGATAAAAACATGGGTGAAGTTGCGCTTGGCAAAATGTCGCCCTCGGAATACAACACTATGAATTCGCGCCTAGCAGTAAGTAGAAGCAAAAAGAACACTCACTTGTTTCTGTTTTTTTTTTTACACTGTAAACGCAACGTGGGCGGTATCCGTAGAAGTGAATTCCGATTCACGTTCTAACCTTCGTTCATACTCTCTTGATTCTTGATGGTTTCCTTCAACGGTAATGAAACGGTATAGTGGAACTCACCCGTGTTCTCCATAATACGGATGTCATGTAACTGAAATTTGCCTACAGCTGGCAGTGTGTGGAATAACAAAAACTACGTTGCCTTTGGCTGATCTATTGTTGGCCAAGCAGCCATCGCGTCCTCCAACAGCCACGCATGGTCAATAACTGCGACCTCTTCCTTTTTCAAAACTCAGCAATATGATATGTCTATAATTGCAACACCGCATGAGTTGCTAACACTATCGACGTGAAATGAGTTATCAGTACGAATGACAAAATTGACTCTACAGTATGCAAGAGGAGAATGATGACGGACTTGTCATCACCAGGGTTGAGGACGCAATCGCACATAGTAAGGGATGGTGACTTCGACTTCATGATGGTGGATATGGCCGAGGCCTGATAAATACACATGTCGGATGACAGGAAAACATGGGAGCAGAAATCACGGATGCAAATGAAGGGTTTACAGACTATCACATCGTCCCGCTTTTGTGAATGCGGTAGAGTTTTTGTTTATCAAAACACAATCGTTAGGGGACACGCAAGAAATGTCGCAACTGAAGCGCACACTGAACATGTCGCAATTCCGTCTAACCGCCATTGCACCATTCTACTGTACGTGGATTAACACGGAGTGTTCATGTACTCGATTGTGCACTTGAGTAGCTGGCTCTTCCGTTCCCTTAACCAGACGTAAGATGCTATCCATGAAACTTTCGAGATAAAATGCCCAATACTTGTGCGCGTTCCAAACTGCTGCAAATTCCCGCATTTGTGGGTGAGACAATGCACATTATAAACCATCTGATCGTCCCCATACAGATGGACAAATTACCAGACAAATTTAACATGCAAAAACCGGGTACGATCAATTAAGGACTGATAAAAACTGGAATGAGACAGTATGTAAATAAAAAGAAACAAATTTAAAGAATTCTCACACATGAGGTAGGAATGAACGCACAACTACTGGGTCCAAATATAACAGCAATAGGCGACTCTCGCTAGCTCTGAAACATTCTAGATTGGCCATCATACCACATTTACGGGAGAAGTCAGTGGGTAGGTATGAAATGGATGTCTCTAATTTGCTCTCAACAGCCCGCTACACGCTGTCAGAAGGACACAAGCCTAAACTTTTTTTCTGGGAAGCATCATATGTGGATTAGTCGCCTCACGACACGAAGGAAAAGAAGATGCATCGAGTCAAGTAGGAAATCGGCAACCATATCCGAAGACAGTTGACGTAACACGGTGTTTCCGATGTAACGCTTCGGCTGACGTTAATCTCGGATGGACGATTATGTGCGAATGTCGGAGGACGTCCAAAGTAACCTTACTCATCGGGAACTATAATAAACCCTCTTTTGTACATACCAATCACACCCATAGTAGCCGTTGTGACTTTTGTTTGTTTGACTTAACTGCGAGCTGGGGCATCGCAAATTATTCACTGAATGTCCACATGAAGGGTTAAACGGAGGTCATCCAGCGTTAAGCCAGCGCTACCTGTTTCCCTATTTTCGGACACAAACGGCTGCAGATAACCATTAACGGAACCAGAGCGCCCATGGCCGCAATACGAACCGATGACGAATGGAGTGCTTGTGAAAACATACACAATACGGCTGGGTATTGGCCATAACTACAAACCGGGATAGTCAAAGAACAGTACTCCATCTGTATTGACTTGCATTGTGGTGTGATCACCGTTGGTGCAACGTTGATGGAAATGAACACATCGCAGACATGCCGGCATCCTTATGTGTACATAACATTCACTGACAAGCATTATTTTATGTACACTCCGTGGACTTCTGCACAATGTATGTGGATCGAGCGGTGGATTTGAAACGAAGGGTTTCAATAAAGCCAACAGTAACTTCAGGTCAGTAGAGGTAGTCGATATGAAGTAGATTAAGAGAAACCGGATGGCAACTGAAATACTAGATATCGCGAGTGACTGGATGACTGTGACAGAAATAGTTGTATAAAGGAATCACGTATCACTAGGGGTGGCATTTTCGTTAACAGCACCAGATCCAGTAACAGATATCTCACTAAGAGCAACAGCTGCGACACCTGAACCACTTGTTGTATGTTCATACGGTATTACTGCATTACAACATGAAAAAGTTACTCGATGGATGACCTGTAAGCTCCACTGATGTCTAAGAAGTCCTAATCGCGGGGTTATGGATTGGTGTAAATAGAGAGTAACTGTCTCCTATAGAGATGGTCTGGCAACCTGTTCATTACTAACAGGTGAGAGTGATTGAATGCTCACATGTGATAATTTGGTCGCGATCAATCTGAGATCAGTGCTCTAGTGGTAACCGCGGTCGCCTCTTGAACAGCGTCGCCGGGGTTCTAGTCCCGACAGTGGCAAAGACATGCACTACTGACGAACTCTAATGAGAACGAAACTCGAGTCTAATGCTACGTTTTGAAAGGAACCGACTGGAAAGAATATGAGAATTCGGCAAACGCGTTCATTAGTGGGTAAAGTTCAAACTGAGATAATTAATGGATAAATACTGGCATCTGGGAGAAAAAATGCTCCCACTCGAAGTTCTTCAAGGTAACGATGAATAAAACATTGATAACCATACCAGTCGAACCCCACAAGGGCTACAATGAGACAAGAAGCCACCCAGGTTGGGTAGGTTTAAAAACTACAATCGTGGAATAATCTGAAATAGTCAAACCGCTTCAAGGAAAATCGTGGGTACTGACATATTCGTTAGTGATGGGGTGGACTTCTGCCTAAAACGATCAGTCCCCCCCACACACATACACATCAGACGTCCACGGAAGAACACCTTTTGTTTTTCACCATGGGTTGCCGAACACAGCTTTACGCTTATAGTTAGCAAAGTGTAAGAGTGGATGGAACGGTAAATGTGTGTATCATAACGATGAATTGCCAAAGAAAGTCCTTTATCCGTGTCTCCTCTCAGTGTCGAATTGAGTAAATTTCGTCCTTTCTAACTATGGGCTAACATTCCCAAAAGGAATGCAGGGGGTCTATCATGTCCATCAACAAAATTGTGTGCTTATAGATAACTGACTCAGCCAGGAGATAATAGGTTGCTTTAAACCGTACATGGAGAGTTTCCAAGGGTGTAAACGGGCAACAAGAACGTTGATCAGTGTCCTAAACGTGCTAAACTAAAATGAGTAATCAGCAGACTATCTCTAAACATTCGGAACGAATAAAACCTACGTCTGAGGTCTCTGTTCCTCGATGGGAAATGTACCTCTGTTACGGGGATTCTGGTATTTGCCCAGTTTGAAGCTGTGTTCCATAACTCAGATGTAGTTTAAAAAGTGATTACTGTCCCAAATAACGCATCACTCAATGTCCACCCCAAGATTTTCACACTATGGACATGTAGGATGTACTACTGTGTGATCAGCAAGGCGTAGTAACAAGGCAACGCAAGGTCAGTTAGCCATCAGAGTGGAGGTTTGCGTAATGCCTACCTCACTCATATCGCTCAACAACAGCAGTCAGTCTTTGTAGCCGCTAACAGCGTTCGCACAGTTAGATAGCCAAGCTTGTGTTAACTCGTATCTTTCATCAAAGGTTCCATAACCAAGTAACTTAAGTGAGCTACATCTGAGGTACTTAACAATAACAGTAACTCGTGATATAAATGAAACTAATGAATGATTTCACTTGAAGGACTCCCCTTAGCTATGAGTTACAAAGGGTTCGTGGAAAAAGTGCTTGCGTTTGTTAGTCCACGTAGGATCTGTGTACGAAAGTTCAATCCAGGCCCGCGAGTCAACCGTACTCAGTCCAACCACTCCGCAAAATCAGCAGTGTAACAGTTTGGGACAACCAACAACTCACATGGAACTTTTCAGAAGAGATCCTTCCGCAAAACATCTGAACTCCGGCTGGATTCGAACCAGCAACAGAAACAAAATGTCCAAACGTGGTAAATGCTCTATCAGCTGAACTGCGAAGCCACGCCGGAAACTCAGAGATTTCACTTTTGGGCCTAGTTACCCACCCAACCAATTGTGTCATATGGAATCCACCAAATAATCCAGCTGATTGACTGCTCAAGCAAGATTTCTAGATCAAATCACCCTGGAATCCACCAACGCCATCGATGAGCATTGACATTGGATAACTGACAAATTTGGTGGAATTCATACGGCGCAGTTGGTTGAGTAAGTAACTAGGTCCAGATGTGAAATATCCGAGCCTCCGGCGTGGCTTCGTTGTTCAGCTGATAGAGCATTTGCCGCGTTTGGACATTTTGTTTCTGTTGCTGGTTCGAATCCAGCCGAAGTTCAGGTTTTTCGGGGATGGATCTCTTCTAAACTATCAAACCCGCCAAACTATTTATCAGTTATCCATATGGAACCTTAAGCCGTAGATTAAGTACAATCACAAAAATTATATTAAAGACAACCCACTTCAAAGTTATTGTTCGCTCAAGTTGAACAATTCAAACGCAATACAATGGATATCGCAAGGAAAGACACCGATGACGAAGAAATAATTTTGCATGAGGAAATAACTAGACCGCGTTCAGACTGAAATAAATTTAAAAACGCAAACGAAGCTAACCAACAAACCAAACTGACTTCAAAATGGGTGGGAAAGCCAACTTATCCGCCCGACTATCGTTTGTGGTTACAAAGTTACTGGAAAAATAGACTGGAGCGATGGTGAAGTTAAGCTATAATACACGCGAAACTAGTTCGACGTCATTCATGAATAGCCAACAAACAGAAATTCACAAACATACACTACATCTCCCACCAGCTGCAAAAACCAACGAACACAACGCGTTCAGCAACAAGTACCCAATGAGATTTGTCTCCACAATGTCATCGCTAACTGTTGCACCTCCGTTCGATAGTCAATAAGATTTAATGACACATTATCATGCATTACATCGTCACTCGAGACGGCGCAGTTGTGTTCATCATCGAGCAGGATGTGAGACTTAGCTAAATAGTTGGCTCAATAGCTCGCAGTGTCTTCACTGCCTTCAGTTTTGTCACTAACAGTTGTTTGAATTCTTTGCTAATTGAAGTTTAAAGTTGAAGCAGGGGGGCGAAGCATTATTATTAGAGTCGTCGGGTGATTCCCGGACACGTGTTTTGGCCGAAGAGACAGCAGACTATCCCATAAAAAGGATTATGGCAACGTTTTCCTCGGAACCCCGAATGACTAACATGATTGTAACTGCCAAGCCAAAGAAATGCCAACAAAAACATTTGAGCAACCATATTAGGTGCTGTAGCGTTCAGTTCTGATCAACTTTCAGTTACATGCAGAAAACTAGATCAAGCCTGTTTCGAAATTGAACAGCTGTCTTGGCTACACGTTGCTCAATGTAAATCAGGGATGAAGTTCTACATGACACAAGGATATATTTACATTGCTAACACTTCTCATCAAATTAAAAAATATGGTTAAGCGTTCTGATTATGAGAAATTCTGTTGCTTTTGTCGAAAATTATCACAGCTAATGAAATTGTATGTCCCTTACACAACTGAGTGTGACAGACAGAACTTTGTTTAAATATTCCATGAATATATACATCACAAAAGTGTGCAAAAATGCTCACCTTGATTTCAACAAATATCAATCGATTACTATCCGAAAATGTTATAGCGCACGTCAATGTCAACGTTAGTAGTAATGCTTCGTATGTTGTTTCCAAGGAGAACGTGTAACCTGAAAAGGTATTACGGTTGTCGATGCTGCCATCGCCAACTAGAACTTCTCACAAGGATGAATATAACGCTCGCTAAGATGGACGCCCTGTATAGCTACTGCGCATTGTATGGTGCACTCATAAGCTATCCATGTCTCTCACCGGGCCATCAGGCAATCAGAAAATTACTTACAAGCGGCTGTAGCTTCACATTCGATTGTGTGAGGCTGATGGAAGTTGCATTATGAGAACGTAAACAGGAGGTCAAACCTCGATTGTGGCAAAAGTAAGTGTTGAACATCACCCCCAATTGGTCGCAGCTGTTGGGTGATGTTCAATCTGTATGAAAATCAAAATCCCCTACTACTCATCGGTAAAGTAGTAAGTGTTGTTGGTTACCCTCGACCGGAGCCAAATTTGGGTCATGCCTGTCTTTTCAAGAAGAGGTGCTAAAAGTCTGTCTGACTGACTAACTTGTAAATAAGTGTGTGTGATTTCCAACTTATAATTGTAAGTTAATTAAAACTGTTTGGGAAATAATGTGAAGGAATAATGGAGTAGCAACTAAAAAGCCATTTACGAGCGCCAAACATCTTACTGACTTAGTGTGTAGGAGGGGAAAAACGCTTGATACTGATAGACAAAATTCAATGGTCTTGGAATGCACAGGAAGCTCACTTGTGGGTTGAGTTTGTCCTTTATATAAAAAATAGCCAACGGTGTGTGAGAGGACAGAGTGTACTTGGAACTTTTCAACACGTGAGGTTGTACCGGGTGGCATATTGAACAGAGTAGTTTTCTACGAGATCCACTTCCATCATCCGTCACATTTAACAGTTCAGCGCTTACTAGAAAACATGAACTGTTATGTTCAATGATCAAGCGGTTGATTACCTTTGAAAGCTCTTCATGCAATGGCTACAGTTTTATTATTTTTATCAAACTGAATTGAAATAAAGGGATGTAAATGAACGTCGAAATGTGTCTTTGACTGTCTTACAGCTAACTTCGTCTGAATGAGTTAAATTTGCTTCACTTCCCGTGTGGGTCGTATGACGAATGAATTGATGTCATTCGTGACAGTCCGGAACTATTTCTAACTCCGGGTTCTGTGACGGTAAAACTATTGTCCCATTTAGTTTTATTATGAATATCATTGGAGTGATCGATGAATACTTTAATTGGACAATAGCTAGTGAAAAAATGATCACCTTGTCTTTCGCGTACCATTATATCCTCATGCAAGTAGGCCATTTGAGACTGCATGACCTACGACTTTGAGAAGACTGTCACAACTTGCCAGGTGACCCGAATTTCATGACAAAGCTAACATAAACTTCGACTGGCTGTGGGCAGTGCCGATGCATGGCACACCGCAGGTTCTAGCAGCTTGTCCCGAAAGTGCACTGCACAACGTTGTAACACCAGACCATTCGGTGAAAAGGTTTACTGGTGTCAAGAAATGTGCCAACTCTTTTAACAAACTTGAAACACTGGGGTCCCTTTAATAACTTCATCAATGCAGTAAGAAGACATATGATGCGATTTGTTAACCTTTCGTTTACTCTCATCAGTCGCAAACGTAAAACATGCGAGTTATGTATGACACATCAATAGAGATAGAGAGGGTACGAATGTTGTATGACAGGCAGTTTCGGTGTGAGTAGTATACTACTCATGAGTAGTATGTTACCCACAGGCAGCATTTTGGAACAAAAG
>LUCH01000491.1:31069-82094 GCA_013368495.1 Paragonimus heterotremus
CTTACGTGCTTGCATGCCAACAGTGTCAGTTACTGAATTCTCTGGCCAAGCGTCTTTTCCGGTCACAACACGGACATGTAATGGTGTGACTGCATGCGTGTCCGAACCCTGTCTATCTATTTGTGTGTCGTACATAACTGGCATGTTTTACGTTTGCGACTAATGACAGTAAACGAAATGTTAACAAATCGCAACATATGTCTTTTTTTAACAAATATAATAACCCGATATGATTAGGATGAATATGCTTCCTTGTCTTGCTGCGACTGACACTGTGCAATTCTGGCCCCTGAGACAGCGTTTAAGCTGTAGCGACTATGAGTTCCAGCGTTGAGCCACGCACAGCACACTTGATGTCAATGTAAGATATGCTGCAAATATACTCGCGGACGATTAATCAAAACTTCTGTGACTCGTTAGGTTGCAACTTCCTAGTGAGCGTATAACTGAAGTTGTTTGTACCAGAGTGACAAAGTGACGTATAAACTAAATTTACCAAAAGCCAAAAGCCTAGAAACGCAAACACGAGGTTAGACATCAAAACTTTGTGATGTAAATATATATACCAGATATGACTGGTACCCACGACAGTCTATAAGACCTTGACTTTAAACGACGTCCTCTATCATGATCGGACAGCCCGTTAACAGGGGGTCGAACCAATAAACACCTTGTTGGACGACATCTACGCTGTCTTGTTTCTGCTGAAGTGGTTGGTGTGTTGAAGGAATAAATTAAGAAATAGGTTGCTTCACTAGCCGTCAACCTTCCTCAGCCTAATAAAAAGGATTTTTTCAGGTTTGATGGGCCAAATAGCTACAGCGTTCCTAAGAATACACTTTCTATGAGGCTGACAGGAACTCGAATCTTCGGCTAATTTAATAACGTATCCCAGAACTGACGATGGAGTGCAGTCAGTCAACTTTACGTTAGATAGTATCTAATACAGGACTGCTTGGTCTTATGTTGTCGTTCGTTTAAAAAAGGCAGCCTTCAGTCCGATGTGCGTTGTTCACACAAGTATAGTTTCAAACAAACCAACAACATCTGAGACAATATAAGTCAGCAATGCGAGCACTGGATTAGGGAAGTAATTCTACCAAAGAGAAAGAGCTTAATAACTTGTCAAAACTAAGCGCTAGAGTAGCTAACTTTTAAAGTGAGTACGGTAATCGCTGCTTTGAAAAATTCGTCGTCACTGAAGTCTTTTGAAGATATTACCATATAAATGAAGTTGGACAATCGTCAAACCTTTTTCTACTCAAAACTCCTTCCAGACCGATGCAAGTACATACGTCGAACCTATGTGACCTTCATGCTCAACAGCCTTACACTGGGTTGATGGTTAAAGGAAATCACTAGACTTAAATACAAACGTTTTGGTTGCGTGTCAGATTTGGTCAAATTCAGAATCTTCAGGGCATCTTCCAGCTGGTTAGCCGCGCATTATGAAGGTGTCGCACCCACATGTTACAAAAGAGTTAATTCGGACAAAACACTACATAACGTGAACGTGGCTTCCTACAGTGCAAACTACGACCTAAGGTTGCCTTCTGGAAACGATGGGGAACGATGTTTGATGTTTTAAAAAGTGGATCTAGCCAACCACAACTAAAGGTTTGTAATGAAGCACTAATAATAAAGTATACTGGATAAGGTTAAAAGTATGTAAGTATAGATCCAGTGGTTTAATAATATAAAGGAATATGTCCACAGGCTTACCGGTATGGTGTGCATCGCACTAAGTTAGAAACAACAGACACACGTGAAAGCAAAAGTTATATAAACGGCCGTTGAGAGTGGAGGTCAGAAATACACTGAGCAAGACACAACTGGACCCCCTGTTACGTCATGAAGAACACCATTGGCTAGGTAAACTAGTGCGCTTAAACAGTGGTCGTCCACCATAGATCTAGTAGAAAGTGTACGTAACATGATAGGTGTCATGCATGTGCACCACAGGCAAATAACTAATCAGATAACATACGACATGACACCATTCCTAATAACACACATGGTACGTTGAACATTAACTAGCGGTATCTTCTATATACTACTGCGGGAAAGCTGGGAACCCCTTGAAAGCTAAAATCCCAAGATATACTGACTTAATTCGCATGCAACCAGTGTCCGTTGAACAGCTGAAAATCAGTTTGTCAATTCCTGTCTTACATTAATCAGAAATGTCTGAAACCCTTTTTACCTGCAGTTGATGGCACGTAGAATATCGTCAGTGATTTAAAACGATGATCAGGTGTTATTAGACTGGATTGATTGGGGAAAGTTCAGCTACTCGGAGCCCACGTACAGTTTGCTGCAAGCTGAACTGCGGTCGATCGGCTCTAAATAATTAAAGGCGGTAATCATCTGCAACGTCGATTTTGTTTGTACTTGATGGTGAGTAAAAAACAAGCTGTTTGGATGCATCTCGGGTTTAAGCGGCCGAATTGTTCAAGGCAAGGCCGTGGGACGTAATAATGAACAGATCAATCAAAACCGAAAGCCCTTGTCGCCCAATAACAATCGCAGACAATTGGTCTTCTGTAATAAAAAAGGGTATTGTTCTTCTAGTAGACTGAAGTTGCTCAAGGTCTCTCAGACCATTGTTGTTCCGCTTTTCTGGACTCAGTAACCCACTGTGTGACTGTTGTACGTATTGACCCCTTTATCAGAAACAGCAAGGTCATATAAGCTATGCACGTAACAACAAATGGTAACAGGTTATGCTTGTACCAGAATTTTGGGTTGGCTATAAGAGAACAGATGTAAAAAGCTTTTGAAGACAAGCGAGCAAAATAACAGATTCTAGGCCGCAAATGATGACAAAACTTATAATCTTAGTCATTATAACTAGTGTAGAACCCACTCATTTAAATGCGAATTTGATTGCGCATTAATGGAGGAGACGGAAGATCAAAAAGTAGATATGAGATTCTGATTTTATGGTAAAAACAAGTTTCTGAAAGGCAATAAGCAGATTGCATACGACTGATCTTGCCAGAGTTATGACCCCTGAATTTAAGTGATTGGCAGATTAGTTGGGAATGGTCATGACTTAGGACCTACTTAATTTTGTGCAACAGAAGCAGTAGATGAAGCCTATTTAATGTTGAGATCTGTTGGGTTTTACCAAAAACGCTTTGGGGGCGGACAAGAATAGTTCCTATTGCTTCTGCTGCATAAAAGCAAAAGTCCTAGAGTTAAACGTGCTTTAACTCTTTGAAACTGCTCACAAATGCTCTTGATGTCTGGAAGGTAGGACTTTGTAAGACAAGCAGTTTCTGTCAAACATCTGGTTGGTTAATGTCTAATCTCATTCTGTCACAAGGTGATGTCTACACGTGATTATCTAGGCCGTAGTGTGAAGCTTACACTTGAAATACCGTTATAAGCACACGATGTTTTTGATCAGTCTTTAATAATACTGTTTTGAACCCCAATCTTTTTGTCACTTCAAGACTTACAAGCTGAACATGATTAATGAGTAGCTTCTCTAACGTGTAGCAGCTTTGTGAGGCTGTTGATCCCAAAAAAGTTCATGGGCATGTTTCTCAATGCTTATGCGGAAAAGGATGCTTCCTTCTTCGTTAGACTTCACACTCCCAAGCGTGCCGGTTGATCCCTGAATTTAAGAGGGGGGGGTGTTATATTTAGTTTTCAAATTACTAACCACGAATGTAGGTAGTATGGTCTTCGAAGACAGTACTTCCTGTTGTTCAAGAACGAGTGGCAATTTCTAACGATCGAAGGGAGATAGATCAGGACCCTGTACAGGCTCTTCAACAAAAAATTTTCTTTCGAGGAATACCGTAGTAACTCCTTTGCCAGCCGCCGATTAGCGAATCAATTGCCTGATCAGCGTAAGAGTTCACACATTGTAAAAAAGCATGGGAAAAAAACAATTTGAGGAAAACTAATATCCGTAATTTTACTCGGTTAATCGATACCACGTCTAGATGACACGTTTACTGATCAGTACATTTTTGATCCACATAACTGAGCATAGTTCGGGCTACTGATTCTTACATAAGCTCGTACTCCGTTCGTGTTTACTGCTGCATTTACACACGCACGTAGGGAGCATGTGTTGCCACCTATTGACACATCGCGCACAGTTCGGTAATTGTCGTTGATACAACCCATAATGTGCACCTAAAATAGCCCGTGACAGATCAACCATTGACTTCTGTTGTTCCTAGGCGTATATAGCAACTCTAAACATTTGTGCATAGATTTTCATATTCTCGCACAAAGCGAACTGTCTCACTTCGTTAGAATCATGGGCTTATTGTTTTAAACTCGTAGTCCTCCAATTTATTGTTGTTGTTAATTGTTGCCTACTTTGGACGCAGCCAAATTAGGAATAAACCGTCAGGTACTATATTACGTCCCATATCCTAAAACAGGGAGTACAGTACTACGAAATATGTGTATTGTTCAATACAAAGGCTGAACTTGGGGCAGTGATTTTGAGACTGAATTTTTCGACACATTTGTTTGCACACATAAGTTTGTACCTAACGTAGTGCATCGAGGTAGTGGGAAATCACGAATCACGAAACATCGACTGACCCTACACATGACGTCAGCTTCTATCGTAACTTGAGTCTTTGACAAGTGTAACTGATGCAGTATCTCACTGTATTGCATGCAGAAAACCTCAAACCAAATGATTCAGTTGGATCTGCCACAAACAGGAGGTCAGGTAGAAAAACGGATGATTGTTCTGTATGACGTTACCCGCTTAGCACAATCTAGATTCATCGTTTGAATTGCTGCTAATAACCCCGACCTAACTGGTGTTGAGGCTTTAAGACAATAAAATCATAACTTGCGTAAACCACTTGGTTTATTCTCTTACCACTTTTGTATGCGACACAACGGTATACACATTTGTCGACAAGCTCTCAACTAGCTAACTTATTGTGGGGCACTCCGGTGTACGGTAGAATGCTTTGAATTGGCCATTTCCACTGACTGTAAATGGTGAATAGTTTTTCCAACATCATATACCGATACACTCCCTACGCAAGACTTATCAACATGACTGCGCGTCGGACATTTCCATATTTGTTTTTCATGGTAATAGTTGATTTCATATTGACATTTATCTCTTCCCTAGACCTAACCGAAGAGCATACCTGAACTCTACCTGAGTTTGGAAATTTGAGACACAGCCCGTTTGAGCTAGTTGAATGGAACAGTCAGAAAGTACATATTCCGCTATGAATTCATTCTGCGCACTCACGTCGTTCGTAAACATGTGAATAACGTAAGGAAATAATGACAACCGAAATGACTGAAAGTACATATTTAACCGGAACGTGCGTAATACCCACAGTTAAACCCATCGCAAGGAAACGTTGACACTTTGTTGCCTTTGCATACGTAGAACTGACTGTCAACGATAGATCAGTAAGGTTTCAGCATACTTGAGAATTTGTTAATTATGAGCACCTGTCTGAACCGTAGACGAAGATGCAACGTGGACATTGTGATTTATAGTCGACGATTGGTTTGCGATAGATGATGCAATGTTCCATAGCGGACAACAATCAACGCAACTTTCAGTTTAAGGAGTTCCAAACTCTGTTCACCTCAGACGACATTAGGCTATGTGATAAATCTCGAGCATCAACTAAACCGGACAGGCCATAACATTTCGACTCCCAGTTTTCAACTCATTGCATAACGCATGCCGCGCTTGTTTTGGGACTGTGGCGATGTGTTTGCTCGGATAACAAGTTTAATCAAATACACTTAGGTTCTGTTAAATTATCGGAGATATTAATCGGAGTTTGTTGGTTTTTCGACTGCGAGTGACCGATCCAGTTATGGGTTACAGTATATTCCTAAAGAGAAATACAGCTCGAAGTCTTTCACTTGGGCTTTCATCGGACTTTATGTTGCACCGCAAAACTACCATAATAGTAAACTAAGGTGAACAACTTAAGTACTCTTGCAACAAATTCCAATTGGCTTTCTCCCAGTAGCCGCTGGTTTTGTGTGAAGTTTTCAACATCCATGCATTTCTACCTGAGACGCACATTCCACTTTATTCTGGTCAAGATATTTGCTTTCTGTGTTTCTGGGGATTTGCACATAACTCAAAACACTTTGAAATACTTCTTCGCTGAAATGTTTCACGGCATTGTTTAGGGTTTGCCTAGAAAACTAAAAAAAAGAAGTTACTACTAGTTGCTTGGAACTTCAGGCTGATCAACTAATTCTGGTTGGCTCGGTCCGAGATGGCGTAAACCATCAAGCACTTAGTCGTCACCAAAAATCTAACCTGTTAATAATGGGACACGATTTACTGTGTGCTTCCGTGCGCTCGTGATAGGCTTTTGATCACTAAAAATATATCGAAAAGCTTTAACATTGTTTTAGTAGAGGAGAGGCTGTAATTTTTATTAAATATAATCACTTCCACAAAGTATGTATTTAGACATAAAAGATGTCGAGCATTCGAAATATTGTCCTTCAACGTGTGCTGCCGAAAACTTTCTCCCAGAGAACTGTCATCCAACCAGGGGGGTTGCATTCACTTGAAAATGGCTCTGTATTAAAACGAAACAATCTTTAATAAGGTGTTATACCTTTAGCCTGAAAATAAATCTTAGAAACACTTAAGAATATTTTTAAGGGCTTCTGCAATGTGCTGTTTACCAACGGTGTTAACAACTCAATTTTACGCAGCGTGTTCAATAACGTTTCTTACATTCTTACTGGAGTACATACTACAGTCAATGATGTCTTCTACAACAAAGTTAGAAGATCCACAATTGTCATGGCATATAATTACTTAAGAAGGGAACGGAACAGTGTAAACGTACATACATGTACGCATACGAAAAAAACTTTGACTGTAGTACATCAGCGAACATAACACCGTATCATTACACGCTGTGGAATAATTTCTTAGTATTTAAGTTGTTATATGTCAACTTCTCCTACATTACTGCGTTTCAGTAGATACAATTTATATTGGTATACGACCGCTTTCAAACGTTGTTTGAATTCTAAAGCAGATGGAAGTATAAATTTACATCTAGCTTCCTGACCAGTTGGCTCGTGAATGTGCTGAATACTCTGCCATGTTTTCCCCACCATATTCATTAAACCTTATTACTTGACAAGTAACTCACTAAACAAAGCTGACTTCTGGAATTTTTTGTCCACTGTTTTCTGAACTTTCGTAAAGCTGGAAATTGTGGGTTTGAAAGCAGCTGATCGGACAAACCCCAATCCAGAAATGCATCTTTGCATGAAGTATTTTTCAAAGACTTCTAGGTTGATCCTACTTCCAAGAATGCCTACTGTCCACCGTTGTACATTTTCGGTATTATGGACTATGTGATCACGAAAATCAACCACTTAATTAAAAATTATACCGAGGTCACAGCTTTTTTATTTCCATCAAACTTTTAGTCGACTCCCTTCGTAATGAAGTACTAAGCTCGAGTTCTACCCTTGTTGAAACATATCGTTGCGTATTTTTAGCCACTGCTGAGATATGAACTCCGACCACGGCTCCATGAGGTAACCAAGTTGATCATCGTGCCATTAACCGACTTATTATGCAACCCTTATTAAAAGGAGTTGTGTACAAGCTCCACTAGACTACGGAAACAGTAGTCAGTCGTGAGTTCGTTTCGAATTACATCAAACGAAATCCCGTGCTAAGTGCCAGTAAACCGAGTGTCACTCAGTAATTTGGTGATTTCTGTGAGTTCAACTTGAGGAGATGTCCTAACCTTCGGGTCAATGATTGGAATTAACAGGTGGGCGACTGTGTCCCCCCAGGAGGTTTGGGCAAGCTGAGCGTTGCTCACAAGCAAATGTGGCTGCGCGCTTGTGTATACTTATCCGGTTGTACTTACTGTGACGTCTGCGGTACAGTTGGCTACACGGTTGTCCCACGAAAGTATGGATGCAATTCAAGCACCATGTGTGACAAGGATATGCACAACTGACGAGGTCTAACAAGAGCCAAAGTCGAGTATAGTACTTCGTTTTGAAACAGGTTGACCGGGAGGTCTGTGGGAAAGCGACCTTTGCGATTCATTGTGAGTAGTGTTTAGATCAGTGCAGTCAAAATCCCCTGTAACTTATCAGTGTTTCAATGCAACTGACCACTGGAAGAATACTTGATATCTTCCAAAGGAACACCAAAATAGCTAACAGGTTTATGGCCAGCTTTCGGAAAGGACAAAAGGAATCAACAGATAAACCATTTCAAACGACTTTTTTCACTTATCTGACGAACAAAAGATGCTGATATTAAAGACGACGACCACTATTTGAAAATGTTTTTATTAGTAAAAACCCACAGTTATGTTCAATCATAAGATTATCACTACGAATGTGTGAGTAATAACAACTGGAAATATTTCAGTTGTTTTCACAAGCAATCAGGAAAACTCAAGTAATGTAAACTGCCCGTCTATTTCATATAACATTACGATAGTTACTGCCAAATGATTGTGAATAAGAAAACCATAACCTCATTAAATTTCTTCACACTCTCTTCTACTGGTAAACTTACAACACAAACGGATATGAGCAACAATGCTTGAACACATGACAAGAATCAGAACATATGTATGTCAGCTATCGGAGAAAACTAAATACCGTGTCCAATGATTTTGTGGACTGTGTCGTGGTTATTTCACTTATCCAGAGTGAGTTAATTAGCTAATACCTTGGGTTTGTTTAAATTATGGTGAAAAATCAATTAAAGTAGAATCTATCGCCAGTTTTACATTGAACTGTAAAACGGTTATGTTTCGAGTACTCATGAAGTTGACTAAATAGGAAATACGAACAATTATTTATACCCTACAACCATCTGATTATGCTGGCTTGATTTAGAACGTATGGTCTACGAATACTACACTTGCAACAGGATCTATGGACTCACGCCGGCTTTTTGAAATATTACATGCTTTTTTAATAAACCCCGGTTTATTTTGGTTTGAGAGGTCGATGGCACTCATGTGATAAACTTGCCTGCATATAAAATGCAACCGTGTAGTCCGGTATTTCAAGTGATAGAAGACAGATAGAAGTTAATTATAGGTTACCTGAACAATTCCTCAGTTATTCAACCCGTCAATTCGGGTGAAACGGTCAAAGTGGTAGATACTTCAAAAGACTTTCTCTTACCGTTACTTAACAAGAAGTCATGGTGGTTGAGAGTTACTGTAGTGTTGAAAGTAAATAGAGCAAACAGAAGTGTTCTATTAGTAACCAAAACAGTATTACTCGAAAGCGAATATGACTGAGTGTTTGAATATGGTCACTCACCCCTGCCCACTGGTCAACACAATTGTCTCATGAAAGTGTGGGCGAAGTCTTAGTCCAGGTCGTGGCAAGGGTATGCACTACTAACGAGTTCCAACACTGATGACATTCCAGTCCAGTGTTTCTTTTCAAAAGTGGCTGATTGGACTAGCTATAAAAATGCGACCGTTACGGTCAACCACGTATGATTTTCATTTTCTTTTGTTCTTCCAAGTGCTAGGATTTCTATACCGAGATCGGACGAATATGCTTAGGAGATGAAAAAACATCTTGAAATGGAGTACAGTACGAGACAAATACAACACACTGCTCAACTTACCACACTGCATCCCAAGATAAGCACATAAACTGTGCCAGACACATGGTGGCTCATTCCTCAACCAAATGTCCCCGCAGAGGTTATTACTAAGCACTGTAACCGAAACAACAGGTGATTAGGTAGGTGGGGTCGCATGAACGATCGAAGAAATCATTAGCAACATGTATTTGGTGTGATTCGATACATCCATGTAATCTGAAAACATACTGCATGCCTTTCATCCGACAAATCCAGAAACTGGAATCAGGAAAGCCATATGACTTGCGCCACAAAAGATTCCGTTATACCATTTCGATATAATGTAGTTTGCCCCAACCACTGGTGGGAAAACAAACAGACCATGTGCTTGGCATCTACCCTTGGCGCTCATTATTCCAACAGCGCTGATGATCTTAAGGGCATCTACACAGCTATCAACCTCGTCTTCCTTGAACTTCTAAGATGATTGCTACGACAAAACACAGGCCCATTCTTTACATTCAAAAAATATTATTTGTTACCTTCTCACTGCCTTGGTTGTGTTAAGGAATGTGCACCAATAGAAGATGAAAATTTTCTTAATTTATTTTATGGTTTGGATGTTATTTGATAAAAGTATCAAAAATGTGTCATTGGACAGACGTGGCAACATAACGTTTCCGATTTACCTTTGCAACCTGTTAACTCTTCCGATTTTCTTTTTCTTCATAAAATGTGATAAACACTTTGAAATATAAATTCTTTTTATGTGTGCCTGTTTGCTGAGCCAACCTTGTTCATATTACTGTCAAATTAAACTGTTTGTTTAGGCGACAGCAGAATCTTTACTGCCCAGTTCGCGAACTTCCAGACCGTTTGTGGGCTCCGGCTTATGAACCAGGCTTCCATCCGTTGTTCCTCGCCTGTTGAGCCAATTTCGCTCAGCCAGGACTCGTTTCTTCTTTTTTATTGTCCATGGTATATCCGCTGAGTACTGACCTTATCCCACAGCAACTTTGAGATAATCTGCTTTGTTGGAATAATCGCCTATTCGACTTGGCCGCCTATCATCTTATGACAGTAAACCCGACGATTTTGAAACAACGGTTTTAAAGCAGATCTAGTACAATCACTGTACTGCACACTGTTCTGTGCCCACTAACTTTCGGCGTTCATGTTGCAGCCAGTTGTGAATGGCTATTCACCAGCACATTTTCACGTCTCTCGTACTCGGTAGACATCAAGAGGTCTCATAACAGAGTCACTAGCCTTAGTCTGATTATTCAACGAGGCATTAATAAGCCTTAACTGGGTAATCATTGGGGCCTCTCTCAAGATGAACGGACAGCATGAACGCAATTCATTAGTCATGCCGGTTGAAATTTAGCTACGATAATTCAATCTTGTCTAATGTGAGACCAACAGAATAGTATCCTACACACTTACCCAACAGGTATTAGGATCTGACTTAACGTTTCATTCCGGAAGTAGGTATGTGAAAGTTGTTGGCGTTAACACGTATAAAACTCGACCATATTACTTCTGTCCAAAATGAGCTCGTTGAAAAAATCCACATATATTGCAAAGCTAAGCGCAAAAGTAGGTTGTATATAACTTTCAAGTATGCAACTCCTGTTCGACCAAAGACCGTTTTAATTCGTGAAATATAACTCAGGCATAAAGCTTCTGTCATTTTTGTCAACAGCAGTACAGTTGCTTTGATTATGTTAAGCCGTGTCACAATGATAAACTCATAATGCTTGAAAATTCGACAGTTCGTATAAATCAACGAAACGTGTTTACCTCTCAGCAAATAACAAACGAATTACAACTCAAGCTAGCATTTCTGCACGTGCCTGTGAACTGCTCAAAGCGTTCACGTAATAGAAAGATCCCATAGTATTCAGTTAAATACTGGTCATTTGTGCACCGGATCTAACGAGATTCATTGGTTAGTTCCCAACTGTCTGTCCAAAAAGTTTTGCATTGCTAAGTCTTCTATTTCTCTCAGCAAACATATAAAAGTCAATAGTGTATATGCGATGAGTATGTGTGAAATGAAATGTAGATGATATTTCAAATGAACTCACTGCAGGTTTGATCACCTCGGTCACAGTAGGTTTGTTCACACGATGTTGTTAAAATGTGAGCTGCAAGTCTTGAACAAGTTGTGGACCTCGAACCTGTGTAATAGCAAGGATAACATGAAATAGTTTTGTGTTTGTCTGATGAATAGAATCGGAGTACTCGAAGTAGATGGCGACTTTCCCCTCTTCTTTTGTCTTGTTCTACAATACGATTCAATTTACATTTAAAAGAATCCCTACCACTCATCAGGAATTAAACTATCGCTGAACAAGTTGATGCCTTCTGTGATTTCCATCTTGTGAGAGATCCTAGTCGTGAAATAATCGATTGGATTTACTGTGTCTCCTCTCGACGCGATCGGGCAATTTGATCGTTACTCATAAACGAATGTGGCTGAGCCCGATGGCGTAGTGGTCAACATGGTTGCTTCATGAAAGCGTGGTCGAAGTTCTAGTCCCGACCTTGGCAAGGATATGCACCACTGACGAGCTTTAATGAGAGCCAAGCTAGAGTTTAGTATTTTTTCGAAAGGGGCTGACTGGAATGTCTATTGGAATGCAAAACCTGCGAACAGTTATTAATGGTGTTCAAGTTATACAATAACCAAAATCCCCTATTACTCATCATTAATGAAATTCGTTTTGTAGGAATGGATTATAAACTGCGATACAGATTGAGGTGTGAAAATATGCATTTACCGAAACTTGTTCTATCAAGTACATTATTAACCCTACCGTCGGTGTTGTCCCTCTGTTTTCAGAGATGATCTAGACTAGCGAATACCGCTCTAATCCTGGCGGTATAAATATCCGTTTCATTCCGCATAATTCCACCGTTACTAAGACAACCTCCATAATTTCATTACTTAAAAATAACCTTACGCAATCACAGCAGTCTTGCAGAGGCACTTTACGATTCGAGGCCGCAAAGCGTGTTCTAAAGTATTTGAAAAGACACTGTGTGTACTGCCTGATAATTACCAACCGACGGCTTGTCGTCAGAAGAGTCGAGATGAGTCAGCCCTCCATCATGCAGGAGGTCCACACCAGAATTTTATGAGTGCCAGAGACGGTCATCCATTAATTTGTCAGTGAGAAAAGTGATGAAAGTGGACACCGTATCTGGTGCTGAAACTATAAATTCAAACCTATGCTGAAGTATGCGAGCAAATCGCTGAAGGTATGTTTTTAAACTTGATCGGTACACTGTTAGATTTAAGTGATTCCAAAAATGTGGACCGGTTGACCAGCTCGACCACACTCTTATAGACGAAATTGACGGCACCTTTTGGAAGGTGTTACGTGTGACGCAGCTTCAGAAGTTGACAAACAGTGAAAATTTGATCAATACATCTCTGTCCAGAACGAAACCCAGCCTTTACTTCCTTGCTATTTACCACGTGAATTGGAGTGAGTTGACGACGGCTAATGAAGGTCGAAACTCTAGTTGTGACTGGGGTTTTGCTAATCCCCTATGGTTCTCGTAAGAGTCCCTGGCTCCCTTTTTGAAAAATAAGGATTATTATCGAGGGATGTGAGGAAAGGAGAACATTTCTCATCATCCACACCGGTGGAAAATAAATGAGCCAGAACATTCATTACCGTTTGGTCACCTGCCTCCGTACTATGACTTCAAGGCCAGAAGCCCTACTGCTTCTAAAACCCGAAATGTAATGGTGTACCTCACTTTTCTGCATGGCTCTAAACCTGTCGACCAGGTTGCTACATTGTAAGTTTACGGCGGTAACACGGTAGCAACAGGAGGAGAGTTAAATTAACTTTGAAAGTGTTTCGACCAGCGCTCTAAAAGTCTAGGCTTAGTAGTGTACGCGTCTAGCTTACTGATAGCTTCACTGACAAAGGGACGCCGTGTACCAGCAGAACAGGTATGTTTGAAGAGTCCGGTAGTGTTTCCGAAATCAAAAGCGGTTCCCATCTCGAAAAGTTTAGTCGTTAGCCAAGCTCCATCATCGGCAAACAGGCCACTCTTCAACTTCTTACCGATATCCCTCCTGAACTTGTAGGAACTGCCGTGAGGAATGGTCAGGCTAACATCTAACAACTCGAAGAACTTCACTGAGATCCATTGCTTCTATATGCCGCAGACCACCGCGCCGCATCTCATATTATTCTTTCTATGAATGGTCGGTTGTATTTGGGTCCAATATCTGTTACGATAGAACTACTAGGCCTACACTCTACGCTTGTTTAATACCTGTGTTTTGCCGCCTGTCCAAACAGTTTCTCGACAGCCAGCCGATGCGGTCTGCGGGATAGTTGCCCTGAAGAATAAAGGCGAAGATGGACCAACATATAGTCTTACCCCAACTATATGCTCCAGTGAAACAGAGTCTTGAATGGGGCCATGTCACTTACCACTAACAGTCATGTGGTTCAGCTGATACCGGTTCAGATTGAGAGAAGGAAAGAGCCAAGTATAACAGTAACACACTCTACGTCTAAAACCAGAACGGGCCAAAAATAAGCCATTTTTGATGCCCCAGTGCAACAGTTGCTCACCATTTTCCGAGCAGTGCAATATCAACCCAACCTTGCCACCTAAATGAAACTCGGCTCCAACATTGTGACAAACCTGGTTGTTTATATCACTGACCGGATTGACTAAATCACCGAAGTGTGTCGATCTAAATAAAGTAGGCATATCAAAGTAAAAGGCGTAATTCTTAACGATATCATTGCAGTCAAGTGGAATATAAGCGGATAAAATGAACATATTTCAGCTTTGTTGTCTAGAACTAGTCTTAACAGAAGCTGTCGAGCGAACGGTAAAAAGTCTACTGTTAACAGGAATTCAATCTGCCAGTGCGACTGCGGTCCTCGTGCTGAGGAGCGCACTTACTCTAACCCGACTGGCAACGGCGGTCGTGAAGTTACGCGAAGTGTAAACAGTGGATGATGCAGGTGCAGTCGAGTCAAAATGTCGAATACTATCCCGGATGCTAGTCTCTGACATGTAGCCGAAGTCGACATTCAGCGAGTTCAACGCTAGTGCGTCCGCGTTAACCTATCTAATTCAAAATGAAAACGCTGAAAGCATTAATATTAACTCGTATTCTAAGTCTAAATAGGTTGTGGCAGTAGGTTGGCTGGAAAGAGATGGTACCTTAAGAAACACCGTTACTATAGATAACCACAGTGTTTAATATGATTGGGTGCAGGAGAGATGTGAGAGCTGTAATTGATAGAACAATTGTGGAGTGGTCGGCGGAAGTATGCTTTCTCCGATCCACCCTACTGCGTGCACTAGGTAAGGCAATCTTGTTTATTCTGCGAGACGGAAGATTCAGTTCGGGATTAGTAGTGTTGGGTGTGTTCATATCCATCAAAACATGAAATCGAGCAATACCTGAAACGTATTCTGTTTAGTGGATTTGTGCTCTGAATCCTACCATCGGTGCCACCGGCCGTCGGCTAAACCTATTGTCCACTTCGCTTCTACCGGATGTTAGCTGTGGTCATATGATTGCAGTTTGCGTATAAAACGCTGTACAGGGCATATGTGGTCATTTATAAGTCTACGGACCTAAAATGACTGTATCGATTAAAACAATCCAACAAAACGTATGAGATATTGAAATTATGCACTGTATTCTGCGTAATTAGCCGTAGTTCAGTCCCTTAGTTAAGATTTTTCCGGAACTGCCAAGTACTTTTCGAATAATCGTGCATATACTTAATATCACTAAATAATCTCTTAGGACACACTTCAAACAGGTTAGTGTGTGGAGTAATAATTTTATTTAACCGTCCCGAGTAGTACACGCTGTCCCGGGTAAACACTTTGAAATTCCAGTGAACCCCATTAAGTATCATATAATTTAAGCTTACGCCTTTCCACTGCTATTTAGGACCACATGATGTATAGTCTCCGATACGTAAGAAAGATATCAGAAGTTTCCAGAATGAGGCTCACTCCGACTACTCCTTAGTATGACCACCGCTTGAATCGAACGGAACCAGCTGGTTGAGGTTAAGTCTATCAAACAACAGACCATCTCAGTGAGTCGGTAACGCAGCTGACAATAAAAGGCCGGCAAGGATATGTTGGGTCAAAAGCTGATGTAGAAAGCTACTGGTTTGTCTTCACACTGCGACGAAGCAGTAATGTTGGATTTCACTTACTATTAGAAACTAAATAACGACTGAATGTGCTCAAACATTGTTCTAAAATGCTTTCATACTCAAAACACTCGATATATAATGTTGCATGTCGATCTACTATTTAGGCAGTGCTCTGCTGACAAAAACGACCCAGGTACAGCATTGTATTGATTCTACTAAATTGAAGGTGAGTCCTTCTAAAGAACAACACCCCAAGCTCTTATGATCCAGCAAATAGTTGTATTGAATAATATTTAAAGTAGTTGAATGTTTGCGGATATATGTATTCATTAAACTTACAGTTGTTTTCAGAGACCAGACATCTGGCAGTCGGTAGACAATCGTTTATGAGGTTCGTCGAACCGGTACTAAGACATTCCCCGTAAGCAGTAGCTGAAAAGCAATAGATTAATGTCAAGAGGGTAATATATGTTTTTAATACTGCGGAACGAGGTTGGAAATTTCTCTTTTAATTCATTTAAATTAAACGATGTTCAGATGAAATTCACGGCGAGTCTATCTCATCGAACAACTCAAACAACACTTCACGTGCTATACTTCAAGAGTACATGTTTCAAAATTTGAGAACATGATCACCGCTTCTGGATCAAGCTTCTTAAATAGTAATCTCCCTTACCCTCATAATGCGTCAGTCATCTCGTCATTATAAGTAGCCATACTTTTGACTACTCGTAAGTGGAATGTGGACTGCCAGCTGATTCTTGACTCACGTAATACAGACTTGATTCTGAAGCATATGACCACTAAGATCGGCGAATTGAAAATAAACTGCTACTCACTGACTCGAAAACAAACTATAAATCAACCCAGACCATTGACTACCAGGAGAATGCGCTAAAACAAGAACACTAGTAAAGTAGTGACAGCTCTTTATTGTTTGTCAACCCCCTCCTCAAGATTCTGTTTCTTGAGTGACAGATCTTTTCGGGGTAAGTTTAAGGGTTACACTCAGCCATGGGTTTATTGCTTGGAAGTGGGCTATATAAGTTGACTGTGGTTAAGTCCACCATGGCCCACATTCCATTTTTTATCGTTTCACTGTGAGTACACCTTTGGTGGCATTTGTTTCTGTATCAGTCTGTCGGAGTGACTGAAACCAAGGAGGCCTGTGTATACAAGTGGCTTGCCCTGCACCATTTGCGCTTCCATTTACATACATCTTACCTGATATAAATGAGAGGAAGTGAAATCGAAGCCTTTGTGATCCAGCCGGTGGATGACAGCTACTCAGCTGATGATCTATTATGAAGCTGAAACTGTCATCTCTCGGAAACACAAAAACAGATAGGGCTTTAAATGGAGGGCACAAAATGAGAAGTACTTTAATGCAAGGGTATATACTGATGTTTTCTATATAGGATTGGTGAGGAGAATAAAAGAAATTGGACTGAGGACCGGAATAAACCTTTCACATACGATGTACCAACAAAACTAAAGAAGAGAACATATAGCAGGCCACTAAGTTTGCAAACGTAAGTTTTTACATGTGCGCCTTCTGCCTGGATTAGTACGATCCGAACCGGCATCCAAAAGTTCCGAAGGTGGCAGCTTCGTGGCCTTGAACTTAAGCGGCAAGCAAAAGAACTGCAGTTACCAAAAATATTGATGGTGTAAACATATGTCGTTGTGACAAATGCGGCTGTGAGTGCGCTGGCCGAATTGGTGGGTCATCGAAGCAAAGCACACTTTGAGTGAGGATACGGTAAGTACGTTCGACACAAAGCAGTTAAGTCATTTGTATGCTTCTTTTGTTAGTATGAACGTAATCAGTTGTCAGCGGCCACTGTTTTGTGGTGAATACGCATCGTCCACTATGTTCACTCTGTTCACACTTTTTTTCTTATTTAGACATTACAGTGCAATACTACAAATGTACGCGATGACTAATATACTATCGCTATGCACTGTAATCACGAAGTTGAATCATCAATATAGAATCTTCGTTAATTGTGAAACATTGCTCATGAGTGAAAAAGATACTCGAGTTCAGGTAAACTTTTTAACAATAGGCACTGCATACTCGACCACAACTGTGAGGTCTAAAAATGATGATAGAGTTATGCTTAGTATGAGATAAATCGAAAAATAACTTGTTCGTTCTACCTATTCAAGTTGGTACACTCCCACATGTATACGATATGTGTACAGTCCGAGGTGTATTTGTACTGAACATACTGCAGTAGCTACGTCAACCTCAATTTCAAATGATGCTCGTGCAACCCAAGGGACAAACAGTGCTCCGCGGTTTTTATACCCATTTGTAGAGCCCAGCTGGAAACACAACAGGTAAGTTGTATTCTTTCACCGCGCACTGTGTTGTGCAACACCACACCCATACTTTGAAATGCCTTACGCGGACGGAAACATGCTTAGGTGAACATCGATAATGTAGCAGATAAGAAAACATTAATTAATGGTGACTCACTACAAAGAGAGTTTTCTCTTGCACAAAAATAAGCAACTATACATGGATTTATCCGGAACGTCCTCATCCACTGTTGGCACTCGTTGATCGAAACTTCTGGAATATCGAGGTGTAAAAACAACTTTCGGGGTGAAAAATGTATACACTGCATCTGAGGACGGTTATTAGCTTGCTTGTGAAACTGTGTTAGTTTATCTGTTTAGTATATTTCCAGATAACTCTTACGAAATGGCATACAAACTATGGTATATTAGGCACGTTGACAGAGTGATGTATCACTGAAATTTAATTGAATTCCTACAAAATTTCAACTTTCTAAACTTCAGCACAAATGTGTACCAAAAAATAATACCAAACAAGTGTGCGGTACGCCGATTCCATGGTCATATGTTTACTTTGACTAAATAGCATCTTACATTAGATTTTCGCATGCACAGATTAGGTGATTGTGACCAAAATTCATCCCTTTTTGTGTGAGTATTAAACCCTGATTACAGATATTGTTCTTTTCGAAAGCAATACCCTTAAAATAATTAGCTACAACTGTGTTTCGACTATTTCTGTCCAGTGGGTCAGAAGATGTCAATGAGGGGTACCAGCCGGAAGGTAACGAACGAAGCACACTTAGTCCGGTAGGTCCTGACGACGATATATATATATATATATATAGACTAGTGAATGTTAAGAATTACTGTGCTATCTGCAATAAACAACTGGTAACCATGACGTTAGTATCATAAACCGCGTTCGTTGTCAGACTCCACTGTGAAGAATATATATATATCTACAGTTACTGACATTTACTAGTGTCTACTTTTCCTCATAAGCTGTACCTCTTTCACTAATGAAGAAGGGCTGATCTGTGCTCCAATAGTCGTTGGAAACTCTTACTCGCCATGACTTTCTCTATTTCAGATCATCTGACGTTATCGATTCTATGAGAACACATTTGGGTAATCGTATTACAGCCGATAGCTAATCGTGTGGACAATTCATTTCTGATCACTGACACCTTATGTTAATAATCAGATTTGTTGGACAATAATGGTCACACCGCGTATCTTTATGAGCACACTGCAATACTATACAATGAGAAAACAGTACACATACCTATGTGCGGCTATTCTTTTGATGTGCACAGCTTGGTTCATAAATCATCATACTGGCAGTCACCAGTATCGTCTGCTCATTCGACAAATTTCGGTCAACCTTCTGGTTAGGGTGACACGAAACAAACGTTACCAAATACCATGAATTCCACGTGTTCCTCCCAGAGAATTCAGCTTTTTGCATTTTTCGATCAACTCCGAACAAAACATCACATTCTCCTCGTGGTTTTGAGTGAAATAATATTTTATTCGTTTGTCTGGTGTGTACCAAATGAAGGGCATAACTATTGTAATGGATGGGTGTGATACACATCTCTGTATTCCTCGAACATAGTTTGAGTCTAGTGGCTTGTGTTTATGCTACGCATTCCGGCTGGTGGTCAGAAAGAGTAGCACTGTCTCAATGACGTTTTGTGCGGTCAACATCTGTGTACATTCTCTATGTTGAGTTGGAATACAAATCTGAATTCACTGACAATACGTTTGTGTACTTTGATAATTAGTCACATTTCCATAAGTATGCCACTTATACCGTTCCCAGTTCACCCCTATTGCTTATACAACAACCTGTACATCCTAAAATGTTCTTCTTGAGGGAAACTTCTTGCAAAATTCGCATACTTCAGGAATCCACTCCTACTATATTCTTTTACCCTGACGATTATTTAATGTCGCTATGTTCGACGTCACAAGAGAAACCCAAGACAAAGTGTTTCAACAATGCTTTGTTTATAGGCGAATTTCACCGCACATCAAAAATTGGTATGCATGGCAGCAGTTGAAATATCTCACGTAGAATTTTATAGAATAGTTGGCCGCCAAACTCCTCCCATCTAGGTAAGTGGAATCGACGTTTCTTGGGTGAATGAAGCGGATTCCATAATTGTTTTGCAAATCATGAAAATTGTGTCCTCTTTTTTCATGCACCGAACTCATCTGACTATCGACAATAACTGGTGATATACACTTACCCAATGTTTCTCCGCTACGGCGACCACTGGTGTGTTGATGATGTCACTTCTGAGTGAAACATGAAGTTTAAAATCCATTACACCACCCTTGCAGAAATCGTTTTTTGGTGCTCAACCCTGTACGGCAATCGTCGCCATGGAAATTTCTTGGGCAGACTACCGTGTTCAAACCTTGTTCACGTCATCGACAATTTGTGATACCCGAGGATGACAGTCACATTCCCAGTCACTTCGGAACAAAAAGGGTGACAGTCTACTGCGAAACATTCCAACTAAACCCAACAGCACTAATGTCGCGAAGCGCATAAAAGATAACGCTGCATTAGGGTATACTCTCCCAGACATTCTAACCAAATGGGGTGAATGAATGCTGACTGTATACCACTGAGACGTGATCCGGTTCGTCAACACTGGTGTTGACAGCACGGGTCATAGTGTTCACCTGCGGCGGTCTTATATGTATTAACCACAATGGTCCACAATCCTACTCAACGGACTTTCACACGGTTTGTCAGATTTATACGATGACTGATGGATGTGAATGAAGTGAACAGTTCTAAATTCGTTAACCCTCAGGACACCGGCAGAAGTCAGCTTGTCGACTGATAATGTGATTCCGCAAATCACTCGAAAATGAACAAAATAAAGCGTGTCACGAAAAGCTCTCATTAATCGGTGGAAGTCTTGCGCTTTTTATGGGTGATATGCCTAACGGGATTCCCTATACACATCGCCATATCCTTGATAATGACATAATTTTAGTGATATGCACTACTGACGAGCTCTAATGAGAGCGAAACTCGAGTCTAGTGCTTCTGATTTTCGAAAGAGGCCGACTGGAAAGTCTATGGGAATGCGACAGCTGCGATCAATTGTGG
This sequence comes from Paragonimus heterotremus, assembly GCA_013368495.1. Taxonomy (NCBI): domain Eukaryota; kingdom Metazoa; phylum Platyhelminthes; class Trematoda; order Plagiorchiida; family Troglotrematidae; genus Paragonimus; species Paragonimus heterotremus. The sequence goes on from LUCH01000491.1 coordinate 52,266, forward strand.
GTGATGTTCAACTTGAAAATAATTTTAATCCCTGTTTTTGCATCAACAACATGGATGGCGGTGTAAGTGAAAAAACGGGCAAGTATCTGAAGTACGGACTTATGCCCACTACAGAAGACGAAAATCAGCCAATGTGTGGTGGATGAGGGGACCAAATTGGACAAACGATCCTCCACATATTACACATTTGAAGACAGTATATTAGGGTAGAATGCGAAGGAATTAACGTATTTCCAATCTCCTTGTGATAGTCTTCAGAAGTGAGAACTACACTTGTACTTTACGGCCAGACACTAGTGGTTTGCGCGCTTCGGGCAACACTGTTAAATTGCAATGCCCCATGGTGCCGTTGCTGGATTCTAGCCTGAACCACTTGAGAAACCTTGCTGGGATAATCAGTTTGCTGGATCATTTGGAGGATTCCGTATGACAGTGCAATGAGTTTGGGATTCCGAATGTGGAATTACTGAGTTCTCAATATCACTTCGTAGTTCGGCTAGTAGAGTGGTTGCCGTTTTTGAGCATGCTGTTTCTGTCCAAGGTTCAAATCCAGCTGAAACCTTGGGTTTTTGCAGCTGGATCTCGACTGAATTGTTAAATCTGCTTCACCCCATATAACTGTTGTCAAGTACTTCATACAATTAGCACAGCTCTGACATCATCAACCACAAGTTAGTTTCTAACGTTCGTTTAGTGTATGTCGGCATATGAACCTATCACAAAGAATCCACTCAACGATAACGCAGCCCAAAGAAGAACCGATCCAACGGGTAGATTTGTTAAGGAATGTTCAGGCAGCAGCGGACAAGTCACCTTTTCCGAGGCTTCAATTTTGTAGCTGGTAAAGGACGAGAGCCCGAATCCACAAATTTCACCCACAAATCGCGTAAAAATTGTCAGGAATTGGATGAGATGAGAGTTCTTCTCACTCAAGTGTATATTCAAACAAAATCTCTTCTGGGTGTAAAACAAACGGGGGATCATCACTGACAGATAATTATGGCGAGTTTAGCGCGCTCATGAAAGTAGCTGTATTACAGCGCATCATAGCATACTATGATGAGTGAGTTAAAATACTAAGACATTTAACCAAAAGAAGATTACCGTAAATTACTCGGTAGACTGTAATGTACTGGAATAGAGCTATTATGCCCGAATTTTTCATTACTCAGAAGAGATCTGTACTGAGAGTGGCAAAGGTTTCCAACGCTCGTTGTAGCACACAGAAGCGCAATAGCTCTCGTAAAAAGTGCACTCTTTCTAAGTGATATAATCATTTCAACAGTCGGTTGCTAACTTCAGAAAATATCAGGAATAGCATCACTTATCTTCAGTGATTATTTTCAGAGTTCACTGAAGTTAATTTGCGGTCACGAGGAAATTACAATTCATATCAAAGTCGAGTCAATTCTCCATGATACACTTCCTTGCGAATAAACAATCTTTAACAAAATATTTGTCGGTGAAAACTTTTCACATTTTCCTGGGCTCATTGAGTTGGTCCGGAAAAGCACAGTACGAGTTAGTGATCTTGAAGTGCACTGTGAACACCTGGATTGGTTGTATAAAGTCATGTTTGTGATACCTGACGATTAACATTCTACGGTAAATGGTGCCTTCGTTTCCGAACTGTTGCAAGTTGGAATTTATAAGGACGGAGGAAGAACCTATCTCATACGAAAATGACATTGGACTAGGGGTCATTTTCAGAACACAGTCCAAACTATTTTGAGCGCAGGATGTAACTGTGAGCTCTACCCAAAAGCGAGAGAAAAGTCATTAATCCATTTATTACTCCCCCAACACTTTAGCTACAGCGTGTTGGTAATTCAGCTTCCCCTATCCCAATCAATCATGTAAACAAGGTTCATAATTCTGAACACATATCTGAAACCCCGTCTTGCTAGCTGTCAGCCTGCTATTGACAAGTTTATTTAATCGTAGGAAATACATCTACTATGCTGACCTTTTTGTCGTATGGGTAACTATAAAATTACTGAGTGGTGGCATGATAATTATGAAGCAATTCATTCGTGGGCATTTCTGGGTCTTGGTTGTAACCACGTCATCCGAAGAAATCGCATTCCCCTACGTCGCATATGCCCAACCAGCTTCCTATAAGTTTACATCATATATTATGTGTCCATTTAGTGTACACTGAGTGAGAGAATGATCCCATCGCGTGTAGGATTTTAAGGGAACAATATGCCAAACAGATTTGAAAGTACTGGTAAAAAATGTTGTTCAGCACGTCTAATTAGAGAAAATTGTGAACGCTGGTGTATAACAATACTTCCCAATTCTGGTTATTAACTGAGTCGTTGTAACCAGACTGCCACTGTGGTTTGATTTGGTTTTTAGTCTTAAGTTCATCAACACACGCTGTTGTAGTATTCCACGTGATCAACTAAATTGCTGGAGGACGCATCATATTGACGCATCATATTGATCAATCTCAAATAGACAATCCAACATGACTGGTCTCACAATCAAGACAATCAAGCGGATAAGGGAGCTAGTCTTAAAGGGTTTTGAACTCCGTAACTTTATACTTCTTATATACGTGTCAGGATTTCAGTATGTGTATGCTAACTTCAGCGAAGTCTGTCCGGTTTTATACGTTTTGAATTTAAGCTGGTTTTTCATGTACTCTTATAAACATTCACCCTTACTCCCAACTCATAAGAATTCCAGCAATCAGTAGTTCGATTTTTACATCTCATCCTTGCTTGCACTGAGATGTCGAGTGGGAAGACCGCGACAAGGTATATTATAAATGTTGAAAACGTATTTAGTAAGTCTTCTACTTCCACCTGGGTCATCTGCCTTAAACCTTGCGTTCCAGTAGAACTGTCAAATAAAATATACTAAAATTCCAAGTACACATTTGAACGTACTAGGTAGCAAAACAGTTCATGTTTTGTTTACTGAGAAAGTTTAGTCTTCATTTGCTTGGACTACAGTCCTGAGCATGATAATGAAACACAGTATCAGGTAATCGTTTAATGGACAGATAGGTAGCACCTTGATTGTACATTTTTATGGTTGTCAAATAAATTTGAAACTACCTTAATTTCCATGTGACAAAAAGCCGATTATTTTTCACCTCATGTGACTTGTTCACCGAAAGCCCAATATGTACTAACCGTCATAATAAATAACTATGATTAGGCTGCTTTCAAAAGTTTTACTTGCAATGCGACAACTTAAATGTGATCGAAGAAAAACTAAACCATCTCCTCGCTTCCATTCTTCATGGTTTTGGAATGTTTAAGTTCAAGGTCTTAAGGTGAGTGATAGTGCCAGTGACAGGAACTGCCGGCCTTTCCACAGCATGTGCTTTATCAACTGAAGTGGGAAACTGAGTAATTCTATCAGGTAGTCTGTCCCTAAATTATTTGGTGAACTCTAAGTGATACATTGAGATTGACAGTTAACCAAGTTCACATATAAAATGTATGAAATTCCGGCGTGGTTGCTCAGTCCACTTGTCAGCGCATATATCATGGTTTATAGCTCTGGTTTGAGTTTTGTCAAACGCCAGCTGTTCAAGGTTGGTTCTCATTTAAATCACCTAACCTACCAAAACCACTCACTAGTAGGTATAGTGCTATGTGGAATTTGTCACAACGTTGTCTTTGTCCAATAAGCCGCTAAATACTATTGCTTAATTAACCATACATCAACTTTCAGAGTGTTTAGGTCTTTTAGGCGTAAATTTAAAACTCGTTTCTTTGATGTGCTATCTGATGGTACTGAGCTATCATGAACATGGCTAAACAACTCACCACAATCTGTACAATAAAATGCGTCGTAGCACTCGAACGGCAATCTGACATCCGTCAACAAGTCTCCACCTGTTTCACCAGCAACCAGGTTATTCAGTAAGAACATCAGGAGCAAGCTTAGTGGCATCGGTCTTCTCAAAATTGGCATCTCAGCTCGACCGCTTCACTCGCATCCATTTTATGGGGCGAAAATTAGCCGATCACATTCCAACCTCAAGGTCAGTAGCGAAACGTATGCAAGTAGTAGCTAGTACAGCTGACACACACACCACACAAATCAGGTTGTTTTCAGGTACGGATGTTACACCTAAAAGAATAATGGTCGAAGAGACAGCCATTGGTTGAGTAAACATAGTGGCTAAGCCTGATTTGATGGAACCACTCCATCTTGACCTGTGGTTAATGATCCGTTGGATTTTCATCATAGTAGGGAGAGTTGGGAACACTTGAATAACCATATCCATTTTGCTGTTTGCCACACTGCGTCAGTACATATTTAATTTTCTCTACTTGTTACTTTGTTCTGGAGATACACAAGCCCACTGTTTGCGGCTTTTGTTCTGATGATCCTGAACCAGTCACGTTGTCGCACAATTAATCTAACGTTTTGTTTAAATAGGCATCGGACAATTTCTGGCCGAAAGGACTTGCGTACAGTGGATAAAAACTAACCAATACACTAACTTAAGTTCAAATTGTTCACCCAGCCATAGAATAACTAGGAAAGGCTTTCGACTGTAGAAAAGATTACTGACTCGGATCTCAGCCTCTCTCATCGCCACTTGATAAACACGATTATTACTAATAACACCACTACCAGTATGTTACAATCTAGAATACACGTTAAACTGCGAGCTCTGACAAGTAGTCAGCCCAGAGTGGAATAAGAACACTTGACTGCAATAGCGCGTAGCTTTATCGAACATGAGGGAATGATTCATATTAACGATGGGGCATAGATAAGACAAATAGTCAACCAGTCGATTGTGTGAGTAACACGATTGGGTCGTTTGGGGCCAGGGACACACATGCGCCCACGGGTAGGCAGGTGAGGTGCAGCAACGGTAGGCACGGATGCCACACAGTATTATTAGGAATAATACTAAAAGTAGTAATATAACTAATGATAATATTTACAGCGGTTGTCAAACGAAGGTCGAGTAACGAACCAAAAAGGAATTTCGCGCATGTTCCAATGGAACGTTGTTTGATCTCATCGGCGCAGTTGATCTAGCCGATCTCTGTGAGTGCATCATAGTGTAGATTTGGGTAAAGTAAAATGTTTGCTCCTTCAAAGTCAATCGAACCCATAAATTTAGAACATGTTTAGCGACTGTAAATTTCGATGTCTAATCACGAGAACATCACGTTGGCTGTTTATCCAGAAAACTAGTGAGCTTCGATTTTCTAATTGCTGGGTTTTATGGTTTCTGTATCTCACCGCTATATCCTACAAAGGCCTACCAGTTCTACATTTCGCTCAACTAATTATCCGCTCACGAATTCAGATAACAATTCAGATATATATTATATAATATACCTATACACCAGTATTTCCAAACCAGCTCGAGATGCAGGAAGCATATGGTTCGATTAGACCGGTTGGAGGTTGACGAGTTGTTGGACTTTATATATTGTGGAATTAGAGGCGTTTTCAATGCGCCCGCGTGTTCTGCGTGTGCTGGGCGGTTATCGCTCGTTAATCCCAGTGCAGTTTCCGATAGATCGGCCTTCGTGAGTATACTTCACAAACACTATTCGCCTGGTGCCATTGGGAAATTCTTTCTATGGTGTCTTGCATGAGACGATCTTAGAACCAACCGCCCTGTCTGCCTTCTTAATGAGAACAAGACTTAGACGACCTCTGTTCTACAGGCTCTCCGGGGAACTGAGTTCCTCATTATATTAGACAAAGGTGATGCAATTTTGGAAGTACGACGCCCTACACAACCAAAACTAATTTCAAATACTGTCATGGTTTGCTAGAATTGTTGACCGCCGCCAATGTCAGTAAGCCCACAGACGTATATGTACGAGCATATTTGCGTGAAATTAACCTAGTGAGCTCAGTTGTATAGCCAATTCAGCCTACATGTCACACTCGTTTCTTAGTGGATCAATAAAGGTGATTAGCAGTGCCTCTACAATCGGTAGCCCTCTCATAAACTAGGGGAAATTACTTTCTAACGACTGCAAAGGCATCCTTGTGATTGGACTGTGTACATTTTACGAACATCCGTAGGAATTATCACCGTCCAGTTTGGACTAAAAACTAGTTAGGTGGGTGACAACATTCGGACAGGTGTGTCTGTCAGCCGGGAAATGTCTATTCCAGACTAGTGAAAAGATCGGTGCGGCTTGTAGCTGCACTCTTATTTGCAGTGCTCCCCTCGCCAGGATTTTATGACATCGATCTATTAGACTGCTCCTGAACGCTAGTAGGAGAGCAACATCACTGCAGCCGGATAGAGAAACCCACACCTAAAATGAAGTGAAATGAAGCTACTGATCATGTTTACGCAAACCTGTATTTTTGACACTTCAATGGTATATGATGCTTACCTGCCACAATAACCCATTGAGCTACTGCAATTGCACTCTAAATGAACTCAATTGATCGACATCGTGTGATTTAGCTTGTGAGCAGAATAAAATGCACGTGACAGTTAATCGGGTTGTTACACAAGCGATGTCCATCCGGTTGTGATGGATGACCACCATTCAACGAAATCGGACCAACGGGAGAGGAGTGATAAACAAAAACTCAAAATGAAATGATTTAGCCAAGCGCACAAAACCTCGATGGTTAAATGGAAACCACTATTGCGTCGTGGACTGGAATTCCGGTTCATAAACGCGAGCGAGCGCGAGGCTTGAAAATGTGCCAGATGAACACTGATGGTCGAGGTTTATTTAATAACTTTTTGTTACACAATAGGTAGACTATGATTAAGTTGCGCGCTGTTCTGGCCTCTCCAACTAAACTCGACAGAATACATTTTTGTTGATGGATGCTCCTGTCCAAACTCTGCTCACTGGTGGTTGATTTTCAGTTCGAAGCACATGATGCCTATTTGAAAAGCATAAAAACAGCACACCGTACAAATTTGCAGCCCACTAAAATACGCTGTATCAAGTGACGAACGAAGAAGGACTAGTATTGTTGATGTGCCCTGCAGTAACTCGCGTATTATGCCCGACATTTCGATGTGCTAGAAGTGACTGAATGCACATACCTCAGTCAGTATGCTAATGTACTCACACGCTCAGCATTAAAAAATCCCACTAACGCAGCTCTTCTCCATGCCTACTGGAAGCGGATTCCTTCAGCTAAATTTAAATAGAACCAAAATTGTGCCATGTATGTCTCCGTAGGAAATCGCCTCTGATTAATAGCATATTTTAAACAATAAACCATAGTTAATACTTCTTCGTTTATATTTTGTAGTGGGCTCTGTATAATCACACATATTTGCCTCTCTATTAGTACAGAACGATGACCTGTAAACTGCCAGTGTGATCACTGGTGAACAGAAGTGGAATTTCAGTCCTTCATGTAAACCAAATACCAGTCACAGTCAAATGTAACTGTCGCACTCCCATAGACTTTTCAACCAGTCCCTTTCAAAAATAACACTACATTCTAGTTTCGCTCTTGTTATAGCTCATCAGCAATGCATATCCTTGTCACGCCCGGGACTGGAACTCCAGCGACACAGTAAACACTTTGGTTCTGGACAGAACTTGCCTGCGCACTGCCGCACTGCTACGGCCAGTTGACGAATGGGGTTAGACAGGCTGCATATGCCAAACGTGGATTGGACAGTTCCAATCTCCGACGCGACATTTCGCAAGGGGGGAGAGAAAACCAGACCCTACGCGTGCTTGATGGAATCATATTTCGACAACAGGACGACGAATACACAGACACCTGCACAACAAACAAGACTTGCCGATTGGTTACAGTGCAAATATAGTGCATAAAAAGCTAAACAATCACTTCCCCAGTCGAGTTCTGAAAACGTACACCTGACAGTGTTCTAAATGGAAGTTCCAGTCATCAATTCGCATCAGCTCGTTAAGACAATCAGACCAAGAGGTATTGTGGCGCCAAACGTGGAACGCTCTGGTGGAATACGGCGGCCCAAGTGCGCTCGCTGTCGCAATCATGGCTTAATAGCTTGGGTAAAAGGTCATAAAAAGGCGTGTGCTTTTAGAAGTTGCACATGTGAACAGTGTATTCTGATTGTCGAACGGCAGCGAGTGATGGCTGCCCAGGTCGCCTTGAAAAGACGACAGGCAGTGGAAGATCTGTTGACACAGAACTGGCAAGCGACTGAAGCCTGTGAACAAACTCCCAGCTGTCCAGCACATAATTATTCGATTACAGAACACTCCACTGATGAGGATGAATCAGCCAACAAGGAATCTTGTAACGTGTGGAATGAGTTTGCATTCACCTCGACGCCTGGTAAGCCTGGTTAATCGAATGTTGTTATCGTGATGTTCACTAAGTAGTCATGTCAAAGAGAATTAGTATTAAATCCCACCGGGGTAGTTTTTGTCGACCAGTCAACTACTACGACATTTAGAACATTCCCAACCAATCCTGAATACTGAATCACACCGTTTTCCCTTTGCTCTTACTTTGAAGAAAAGTATTCGTGTATTTGTGATTAGCTGACTGATGTGTTAACTATGTCACTGACAGAGTTATCTGGGCAACACATTTTTGCTGAAAACAAGTAGAAACTCAAACCCGTGGCAAAGAAGAGATGGTAGAGTAACTTCATCGATGTGGAAGTTACCCACGTGTTTTTGAATGTAAAATATATTCAGATACATTGTGCTATTTTGCCCCAGACTAACATTTTATGCGACAGTACTCCAACACATCATTAAACAGATGATTATAGATAATATCCTGTTGATATACGAGCACTTTGGGGCTGTGTTGTGTATGCATCTACCGAACGCGCGAGTGACTGCAAACGCTTGTCTGCTGTTCACTGTAGTGCAAGGAAGTGAAACATATTTTTGTCTACTGCGCATCGTTGAGAAGTTATCATTTTTCCTCTGCTTAGCAAGCAATAACGCATGTTCAGACTCTTACCAATCATGGTTTTTGGTTGGCTAGAACAAACGACTTGAGTTGACATCTGGAATACTTACAAGCGACTGGATGTGCTTTCACTGCTTTGCACATGTTTTGCGCCTAAAGTTCTGTTGTTTGCCGATCATCCATTGGCCTACCTTTCAATAATACCACTGCATCTGTTCCCTCATTAGAATGCTTAGCACCAGTTCCGTGATCAGTTCACGTGAAAAACTACTGTGTCAGGCATACAGTCAGCTACGACATAGAATCAGTTCGATGGGTTTCCGCATGCTCGACCATCATTGTTTTGGTCTAGAACCACCAGTCCGTTTTAAATGTTAAACTAGATTCCACCCTAAACATGTCCTGGTCAAGCATTGTGTTGAACTACGCTCCCTGTGAGTTTGCCCCGAGTGGGTCACATCTCATTGTAAAGGCATGTCACATGCTGTCACAGTTCTTCCCACTAAGTTGATTCAACCAAACGCCTGACAATGAGGTACCTGTGATTTCCAGCAAGTTCTTCTATTCCATCGAGGCCTTTTAAACCCTCCAGTCTTCTCCCACCCCTAACACAATCGATTACGGGACCACAGTCAAGTGGTAGAATATGCAGAACTTGAACCAGCAGTACTTATTGCATTCCACCCTTCACTAGATCGTCGAAAAACTTGCTTCTATCATTCATCACACCGGCTTTCGAGGGGTGTTGGTGGTTATTTGCTTACTACCTGCTTCACGCAACTGGCTAAGTACCGTTGGTATCAACGTGATTCCAACAATGAATCCAGGCGGTTCCCGGATCCGGTTAGGAACAAAACTAGAGCCTACCTAGGTACAGGTTCTTGAAACCACTTTTATGCACAACGCTTCGATAAATCAATGAACACTCATCCAACGTAAAACCCAGTGACTAATGACGGGATGCGATTTTTTCTAAATGATGTATATAAATAGTTACTCTAGCCGTAACATTCCACTGTCCTTTGAACTCCTCTGTAGGTATAGAGTACGTAAGTGTATTGCAGATAATAATTACCAATTAGTTAGGAGACAGCTGAGTTAAACAGCTGGAAAGGTAGTTCTTGATTTCACCACAAATTGCGGTTAGCACTAGTCGAAGGTGTTAACCCGTTAAAATGTCTGTAATACAGTTCATCTAGGTCAGTATTTAATAAAGAGTTCGATGTCTTAGATTCTAAGTATTGTTTAATTTTGACGAAAGTTTTCGTAACTTTTGGATGACTAGTCTTTCGTACACGTTGGTCATCGTCACTCACTGCTAAACGGTTTTGTAAAACACCGTCACTTGTGCACCACACACCGATCTATGTGTTTATCCAGTTTTACCCTAAAGAAGGGAACATTAATTTGTCAGCATTTAATGCCCGTTTATTAAGGTCCGCAACTTAGGGGCCAGTTAGTCCGGCCACCAGTATAAGTTTGGTCCCGAAAGGGGACGAGACAGTTATACATTCCATCTATATCGCACGCTGTTATACATTTCCCTTACAGTATGAGTGTGGTTTGCAGAAGATTCATAGTCAAACTGTCCTCTGTCTTTCAGTTCGAAGAATACTTAACTGCGTTTCTACAGTTAAGAAAGCGGATTTCACAACAAACAAAGGGGACGAAATGTCTGAACCTGCCACTTATCCGTCGTCAACCGACGACTGGCCAACAGTTCAGACCTCACTGAATACAGCCAATTCTTTCTTCTGTACCCCGCTGCCGAATCGATTTGACGTAGACCTTTCCCTTGCAGTAGCACAAAAGCAAGCCTTAATGCTTTCCATGATATTTGCAACACTCCCGAAACCTCCTGGCTACGGTTCTGCGGACTCCGATTTCCCGTCATCCATAGTGCCGCCGCAGCTATCACCGACACACTCGCTGCTTTCTAGACCCTCTCTTATGCTCACCGAGAATCAACGGAATACATCCCTCCACCAACCATACATGAATCAAATCCAAAACGGGAGAGAATTAATCAGACTACACCGTTGCTCATCCGGGGACACAATCTCGAGCACCGGTTATTCACATGGTAGTCATATATCTTGTTTCACTGACCTACCAAAAACAGTAATGCAACAAGTTCCAACCTTGTGGTGCCCTCAGAACGTGGCCTCAAATTACTACGTGCTGAATACGACCGGTGGTTCCTGCACAAAACAGTTATATTCCATCTACCCTGTGTCCACTGTGCCCATAGGACCTGATGGAAGCTGAACAGTCATACAGAGGCAACCCTAAACAAACTTCGCACAAACCGACCTAACCAATTCTTATAATCTGAACGAATTTGGCATACCTGCAGTAAGATTGTTTTAGTCTTTTCTTTTTAACATGACAATAAATTGTATTGCGCGTCTGCAAATTATGAATTTCTCTTAGGTAACAGCTTTTGTTTAAGTAAGTGAAGAAATCACATTATGACTGCTAATCTATTCCGATAGGGATGTATGTTTCTCATCGGAACGTTAGCGTTCAAGCACATGCGTGGAATCATGTGACCGAGCTCCTTATTCCACATCATCCTCTAAATACTGTGCAAGTAAACTAATACATCTACAAATATGATAATCCAAGATCCACGGATAGCGTGAATCTTCGTGAAAAGCGTGTGCGTTATTTTACCTTGCACGACTCAAGTTTTAATTTGCTGTGCACTGACAGGAATGACTTTCCTCGAAGCCGTTATCAGGTCTACACTTTGTGTATTGGGTTCACCAATTTTGAACCAAATCCAAGTGCAGGTTCGCTATGATTACAACTTAGTGATTCGCTGAGAAAGTGACATTGTTTTATGAACATGTAAACAACTCGGGTTGTTCAGTCCTCAACTTGAGGTTTGCATAAGGTTTCCAAGATGACTGCAGATTCTTGAATGGCAAATAGCCCCCTTCTGTCGTCGTCTTTATCCGCAGACAAAAACTCTTCCACATTTCGTAGTCAACGTCGACAAGACCAGATAGTTTAGAAAGTAACATGTATTGCTAAATGCTCCTATTCGTATAGTGCTTATGAGTATCGCATTGTTCACAGTTTGGAACTCATCACTAAAGTGTTAACTAGTATTTTTAGGTCCTACGTTTAGATACTCCACCGCAAGCTTGTCGTACTCCACTCAGAGTTGTACGCGTTTACTGCAGTCCGTAAACTAACTTTTCCACTGGGAAATTAATGAGACCCTTTAAAAACCTAACGGGATGCCTGTCATTTCAATCCCAAGTGACCGCTGGACGTCTGCCATTCGGTGATCACGTTATGTTTCTACCCTTTCATTAGTGCGCTGGATTATGCTGTGCTCGGAAATTCCTCTACGTCAGGTTTGGCGGTTTGTCATACAGAAATGCTTGGTTTTATATCTGTGTGGATTTACCAGAACTGCCTCAGCCTGCTTATAGTGAAACCGAAGTTTTGTGCCCCCATAGAGGGAGGAAAAGGAAACTATACTATGTAAATCAGTTGTCCGGAAAATTCGGGTGACATCAGGACCCAACAAATTGCAAGAAAAAGGCACTATTGATCTCGCAAACATCAAACATGCTTTCTGAATGTGAACTGGTCTATCAATTCTGGAATCAAATGTACAGTGAGGAGACAGGGTTTTTTAGCGTGCCTTCGCTTACAGTTAAGAATGTGGTATACGAACCAGTTATTCTTCGGTGTGTAAGGATAACGTGTACAACAGGATGCAAGTTATGAATGTTGAGTCAAGACAAAAATGCAACATTAGACAATGAGACAGTCTAGTAATAAGTTTCTGTAAGTGTCCAAGTGACACACCGTAATGCTTCGGGTGATATTAGCAATAAATACGACGACGAAGATTAATCCAGTCGAACTAGGTGGGCGACATTTTGCGTAAGTAATGCTTTGATAGATGGTTAGTTAGAAACGGGTAATTTGCTGACTGTGCTACTTGTTTACGGTCTGCATTTGACGGTCCACGAAAAGGGTTTATGTGTGAGTCCACAAATGGATTCGAGGTAACAATCAACTTGGTTAAAAATGATACAGCATAACTTATGGGTTTACCGTAGATAAGGGACCATCCTGAAAAACGTTCACTTTTCGTCATTGTGTTGGCTTTTTCTAATAGACAGAGAATAGGCATTAGACTAAATACGATCTAGCTGTGATATTACCTCGAGGAGAACTGTGTGTACGCATGAATTGATTATGTTCACTATAAATGTACGATGAGTTTGATAAACCGGTGAGTCATTCTCTAAACTAACCGAATTCGTTGTGTGCGCATGTGTTGCACCAAATGTTTGAGAAAAACTAGTTTTATTAGTCGGTGACTGGTCACAAAACTCACAGGTTACGTATATTCGTTTGAATCCCACCAAAGAACGAAAGGTAATATTCATTTTATTAACCAGGGGAAACTCTTAAATGTCTGCATTGCATGATGCATTTCATCACGATTACTTGGTCATTCAACTGTCAGCACGAAGTTCATTGGCCACACCTGTAAATGTTCAATAGAATCAAATAAACGTACAGGCAGTGCTCGAATTGTGTAATCCTGGCTCAGTATAAGAAGAAAACAGTCATGTCTCACCAAATGCATTCTAATATCGGTTAGCTCTGCCCTGCTAAGAGCTGGGCTCGGTGTTGGGCCAATGTAGCAAAGTTAATGCACATTAATGAATGGCTTACAGACATCAAACTCCAAGGTTATCGTTCACCATCATTGGGCTTGAATGAAAAAGAACTATCCGGACTCTCTCGATGGATGTTACATTGAGGTATATTCTCGCAAGCAAATAGGTTAAACGTTAGTAAGTTAGTGGCTGCGAGAGAAAGTACGTGAAGATCAGATCCCCAAAACATGGTTTGTTAGCTATGAAATTCTTTTGCTCTTAGAATGAGTTTATGATGAAATGACTTATCTGAATACGCCTGTTCATTTACTACCCAACTTTGCTGACGACAAACCATCTCCGATAGATTTAAGCGAATTGTAAGGATTAATACATTGTTAGTACAACTGTAGAGAAATCAAACACAAAATCAATTGACTTCTACTCAAAATTAGCCTCCGGTTCGTTGTAATTCAAATGTGCTCTACGTATCAATATAAGCTTTTAATTTCTCAGAGTAGTTGCAGTTGTGTTGGCGATCATAAAAATACATGTCTCCCAAGCAGTCAAAGTAAGGTATTCAGATCTCAAGCGCTGATTGGCTGTTAGAGTCAGTTGTGCGCTGGTCCAATAATTTCCTCAACACCTTTCCGTGACATCAACGAAACTTCAGCATTTTTAATTAACGAAATCCTACTGGTATGAGTATGGTATGTGAATTAGACAATCTTACGTTGAAAGAATCGTTAGAACAGATATGAGATGATGACTACTGAGGTTTCAAAATGTCTTCCTAATACATTAAACTACGACAAACACTCTAAAACAAACGATATTATCTTATGACGCTCCGCTTTAGTGTTTTGTGACGATAATGCAACCACCATACAATATCCTTGATACTTCTAAGTCAGCGTGTATAATACTCTATCGTCTGTTACCAACTCGGATAATAGATAGAAGTCAAACCGATCGACGTCGCACAAACCACTGTGCTGTCGTGAGCCACTATGATTACATGTGGGTTGAAGCGATGCTGCATTTGAACTCAGGAACAAATTTAGAAGTGTAATATGTGGAAAAGAATTATAATCAAGGGAGTGCTGTACAGGAATTCATCACTTAAGAGATTTTCAAGAGCTCTTTCACCAGGGAAACGTTGTAATGGCTTTTTATTACCTTTTCACACAAACATTCCTTTGCCGATTCATTTGTTCGAATCCGCAACTATGCTACGATTTGCATCACAGGATGACTGAACAAGCGTTAGGCAGGACTTAGTAACCTTGACCCCGAGAGCACGTTGTTTACTTTGTTTTTTTGCCGAACCGTATGCTCACGGAATAGGTTTCATGCACAGATGTTCCTTTGATATCCCGTTACCTAAAATTAACGGACTGACAACTCACTGGAAGCCGATCATCTGTCTGTGCAATCGAGTTTCCCCTTCCCTTTCGTATGTTTACACAAGCAAGCAGCGGTAGAGACCATTTCCCGCATTTTATTTTTCTTAGTTAACCCGGTTTCGAGTTTCTAAGCTAACATCAGTTTGGTTTAGGGGAAACCGTATCGAGCTCGCTAGAGTGTGAGATAGAGTTCCTTCCCTATACGTACATCTCTTCAGTCATATTCCTTTAGGGACCGATGTGCGTAAAAGTGGACAGACAAGGCTGACGGTGTCCAAATAACACAAGCCCGGCTGATTCACATCCAATTATTCAATTAGCCCATTCGGACTGATAATGGGGGGGGCACTTGTCTGAATCTCTTCGGACAGTGCAACGAACAAGGTTACGCCCAAGCCACTTTTTTAGGCCAAACATCATTTAAACCACACAGTAAAAATGAGACTGCTGTAGGTTGTGTGTCAAGTCCGACGAATCATGTTCTCCCCTGTAGCCTCTATTTATGAAAGATGGCTATTGACATATACGTGAATTCCTGTGAGACTGATAGTAACACCAAGTAACCCCGAAAGTTATACATGGTATAAACAGTTGAATCCGGACTTAATACATTTCCAAGCAAACATGGTAAAGTTAACTTGCTGCACATTTGCGACTACCTCCCGCAAATGACCGGGCTTCGCTTCGATTTACTGCATTGTTTGGAGACAGTAGGACCTGTATGACAGCACTTATTCACTTGGAAGTCTTACGAGTTTTGCCTGAAGCAAACAATGTTCATGTTGTGGCTTGTTCTAATTCGAAGTGGTCTGCCTTAGGTTTTTTC
This sequence comes from Paragonimus heterotremus, assembly GCA_013368495.1. NCBI lineage: Eukaryota > Metazoa > Platyhelminthes > Trematoda > Plagiorchiida > Troglotrematidae > Paragonimus > Paragonimus heterotremus. The sequence goes on from LUCH01000491.1 coordinate 67,982, forward strand.
ACTGAATTAACTATTACCATAATAACTACAAATTTTGTTTTAATCGGAAAATACATGAGCATCATGACATAATAGTGTCTCAAGTAAGCGAGAGTGAATGATAAGCGACATAATTGCAATCTTAGTGGTGTTACTAAGACTAAATGTACTGATTCCATGTGAAAAATGCTATAAGTTAGTCAGAGTCAGAGTGTGATACAAATTCATTCCAGAGGCCTTACTCGACCATGAACTCTTGAGTGTCGTATAACTAGAAAACAGTTTTCAAATGGGAGGTAGGGAATGAACTCTTGTGGATCACGAACAAGACTTACAGAGATTAACCTACGGCAGGCAACTAGTAACAAACTGCTGTTCAGGTAATCGACGATTGATCAGTGGGGCTTGACTATGCTTCAACGTTTGTGAGTTGTGAGAAGCCAACGCTCGGCATAACGTCAGTTATTGAGGTTTTGCATCATGAGAATAGAATGAATTATGAAAATCAAGGTCAGGGAGCATCTGACAGATTGGTTGAGATTTGCCCTAATTTATTGGATTGGCGGGCGCAGAACGCCACATCATCTATTGCCAGGCACGTCTAAACTACGAGATAAAAGTCAATACTGGACCATGGTTTGCCGTCTTGATGACCTAAACCGAACTATCCGCAAATGCTAAGAGTTCTATGAAGTGTTACTGATCATCAGTTGGCAACTGTGTTTATGAGTTCAAAAACCAACGAACGGTAACTCTGTTCGCAGTGGGTTTAACCGGAATTTTCACACTATATATAAAGTCGATCCGTACGTTTAATTAAATCGAAATGTTAGTTGTTTCTGTCATACAATTTGCAAGTTTACAACTGGTGTAGATTTGTGAAACGAATTCTAATTCTAACTTACCTTCTGCCTACTTATTCGTATACCACTACTTACGAGTTTATTAACTGTTATGTTTGCGTCGACCGTTCTATTTTCTGGTGAAATGCAACCGTACAGCGTGAATTTGGTCCACAACGTCAGTTAATGTGTGTTAAACTTTCAGTAAAGACATTTCAAATCATTGAAACACTGAAAGCAAACTAGTTTGCTACACGCTTCTTGTTATGACCAGACCGGGCTTATTCACAGTACTTAAACATTTCAAATCACTATACAGAAAAAGAGCTGTGCCCTAACACCGAGCCACAAATTGTCACTATCTGTTTTGCTGGACGTTCGTTGACAAAGTCAGTATGTCACTGTCATTAACAGTCTGCGCTTTCGACCCACCGTCGAGTTGTATACTCCCTGGAACCAAACTATGTATTCTGAAGAGGCCACGCTGATTCTCATTCTTCCAGCTCATCACAACAGTGCTACGAGCTACTTGGACAAGGCGTAGATGGCTTCATAGGTTACTTCCACACTAAATCTGTCAAGTTGTCCTAGTAGTCCTCCTCTTTCAAAAGAGTTTACGTGTATAGTTTGTAGCTATGTAGTGAAGGTTACATCAAAGATATCAATTCGGTCGGCGTTGTACATCTTGCAAACTTATGCTGACGAGACCTAGGCGATATACTCATTGGCTTTCGTAATCAAAGTAATCCATACTTTCTGAGTAAACATCGTTAATGGGATTATATCCTTTGCGAAGCCTAAGCCCAAAGGGTTGCTAAACTACTGGTACCGGGCATGAGGGGAACAGGTTTCCCGTCGACAAACTTACATTATCTTTCCATCGAGATAGTCGTTAGTCTCGGCGACTGGGCCACTACACTCATCAGGTTCACTTCTAGCTTCCTAATAACCTGCACTGATTCTTTTGGACAGCAGCAAAAGTAACAGATGTGTTTCGTAACCATAACCCTGATGCAACACTTCGTTAACGTAGTAGTGATGTATTCAAAGCCAAACTTTTACCAGAACTCCGGAACATGCATGTTATATTAAAAGAACCTCAACTGCGAAAAATCTGGGCATCGGCTGAATTCGAACCAGTAACAGAAACAACTCCCGGCATAGCTTTGTTGCACAGACGGTACAGCGCTTGCCACCTTTGGACAGGTCATTTCTGTCGTTGGTTCGAATCCAACCGGAGCCCAGATTGTCCGCAGTTGGATCTCTTCTGAGCTATCACCCCTGCAGCAGTACGCGTACGTAATACATGCGTGTTAATTGTTTGTACCGTTTTTCTTGAGGGCATTATCGCTGAAGATTTCCGCACAAATTCCGCCACGTCGGCAACCTTAGTCATTATCTAAGCTAAAGGACTTTTGAAAACAGAAGCATGCGATTGGGAAACCCAGCCTATTTACTGTTCCAGTCAAAGGTAAAAAATTAGCCCGGTGTGTCTTGAGTCATTAGCACGGTTTTCGTTTTGTTTGTTTAAACGGAAAATTAGCCACGGACACGTTGGTGCTTTTGAAATTGCAGCGGAGGTATCAGTTAATCTTGTTGGCTTGGATGGTTGCCGAACAAAACCGAATTTTTGTTAACAATTCTAACAGTTTATATGTATCAATGAGTTACTAATCATGGATGCATGGAAAAACTACCGAACAGTAACACCTATATAGGTAATCACTGTATTATACAGTAAACGTTAGCTGACTAGACCTCCGCCCAGATGTATCTTCCACTTAACGTAACAAAAATTCGGTTAACCCAAACGACATGACATCGACTTTTTGACAAAGAATGTAATCGGGATACATAATCCATGATCAAGCATTAAAAGCATTAACTCTACTGTTCAAGACGAAGTCTGTGATCCAACACACAGACTAGAGTATCACCAACAGTATGAACACGCTTCTGATGACGATAACATTGTGAACACTTAATGGATGCGCTATGCCGCCAGCTTCTTCGGCCAACAGTTATCAATGACTAACATTTCAAGCCAAACTACGATATGCATTTCGATCAGGTTGACTGACTTTGCCTGAAACAGTGGTAAAAATTGAACGGCTAGAAACTGTTTTCATAAAGCTGGATGTTACCTTAAATCAACTGAATATCCTGCTCAAGGACACCTAAACATTCAGATAACCCATTTGTGGCAGTCATGACGAGAAACCATTGTGACTTAAGCCACCACTCCCAATAGCAGTGACATGGAATTAACCGGAAGAAAAAATTACCAAAAGGAACAAAAAAGCAAAAAGACGTGACTGTACAGAAGAAACAGAAACGCTATGAATGCACGCACGCCACAGACTGCGGCAGGTTGCCACCTCGGATAGTCGTTCTTGTTCACGATTTCAGTGTTCTCGAGTACTCTAGTGCTGCTTGCTTACAGTGGTGGTTGTCAAGTGTGTCACTCCACAATACCATGAATAGGATTACAGTACTGAGTTGGACGGTTCCGACGCTACGCAAAACAGGTTACCTTGACATGACCTTTCCAACGATTCACAAATTTCAGAAGACATCAATTAGAAGAAGCTCATTTGCATCCTTGACTCATTGCGTGGAACGGTGTACTTTATTGGTGCGTGGCAATTACGTGTCGACAGTAACGCCTGAGAGGTTTCACTTATTCATCAAGGGCGAATAAAATACAGAACGTGATTTAAGAAGACAGTCTTACGTATTTCCAGTAAACTCCTTAGTTATGCACTCCAGTTTCACTTTTCTGACGGAAATGATTTGTCTTCAACTGCCCGCTGTCCAGATTATAATGGGTGTGTAACTCATCTATCCCCACTATGATATGACTGTTAAGGTTTCATAGTGTTCTGGATAGGACAGGTATTACAAAAGGCTACCCCTAAGGGACCATTATGCACTTGACCTCAGCAAATTCAACCGGCGTACCCCGTCATGCATATACACCATGTATTCATGTATAAAACAGCTTGTTCAGAATTTCGTGTGTCTAGGTTAAGCGAAGATCAAACAGACCTACAATGTAAACGGATTACAAAGGTGAATAATTAGAAATCAAACAAACCCACACAAATTGAACAAGGTATCAGCAGTGTGTATTGACGTGCGTGTACCTGCCACACCGTCTCTGGCAGGCCGCGAAAGTCAACTAGGATTTAAATACGTTCGACAACAAAAAAGCCTCTCTGCACCTGACCGTTGGTCTTGGATCAAGTACACTGATACAATTCCGTCATTAATAAGCTTCAATGGAACAAGGTCACATGCTCAAGTTTCCAGCACAATCAACTACTATGCGTCAACCTGGATCGGTTATTGAATCGATGCATCCATATGAATCGCGCCTGTCTAATCCCTATAACACTTGCCACATATAATCTTATATCTGACAGTACAATTAGATCTTCAGGTTCACGTTACCGCTTAACAATTACTCTGTTGGAATTCCGTCCAACCGATAAGTTCTTATGATAGAATGATTTACATTAGCATGAAAAATAGTTCAAGGACCACTTGCAACCACTTCTTACAGTCTGTACACCAACAGCCCATGGATGATCACTCAGCTCCAAATCCTGAATGGGATGCACAGGATGTTCAGAACTCCCATTCTAGCAATGCATTCACGTGTTCTCTTCAGCTATCATTGAGCTGATCAACCCTCACAAAAACACAAATAACCATAGTGATATATAGAGGAGAAAACTGTCGTGAAGTAGTTACCAATCAGTAAATTATGAAACTCCACAGCAGCCCAACTGACACCTAAATCAGATGATCAAGCGATTTGTAACGTAACAGGTTTATCAGATCCTGTTAAGTCCATGACAATAGACTGCCTCGAATCGTATCAAGCGTAAGGTTAACATTGCGATCCTAGTTCCTTCGTTTGGTGAATCCCACGCTCATGAATTCCTTAGTCTTATTTTGGCGCTGTTTGAAAGTCAATGAACTGAAGATAGAATCTGCAAACCAACTTTATTTAATAGTTTGATCACCATACAACACAAACAGGCTACAGCGAATACAAGGTAAGTCGTTAGGGAGGCAAACGTGATAGAACCTATAAAGTAACCACACATTAATCGCCAGAGTATAACTATTCACTGGAACTCCTGCCGACACTGAACATTTAAACAACCATTATAATGGTTGGGTACTACCCCGAACGGTGACGACTGAAGCATTGTCATCCCAGATGACGTAGCCCACAACAATGGAGATGACGCGGATTTTTTGGACAGCAACGAGTGAAGCTGCAGTACGTACATTGGTGCACCAACTCTGGTGCAGTAGATTGTAGTAAATTTATATGCAAAAGATAACGTGCGTGGGTACGGTAGTACTCGTGTATCAACCATGACATCATAGAGAGTTTAGGATTTCGGGGGCGTCGGAGGCGATCTCATTGCACCTAAGTGCTAGTGGACTGCTGTTCGGTTTCACCACCTCACCCTATACCGCTAATTACAAACATGAAACCGTCGATCTAGTAAATTCTGACTGGAGGTTCTTAAGATGTGTTATATTGCAAGAATGAGCAAACACGCCAGCTGCATGAGTCATGTCCCTTTCGAACGTAGCAATGCTGTATTCCCAATCATATTGTACTACCCACCTAAACGATGACACCAATTCCTCACGAAACTAGGATGCTAAAATCATTCATACAATCTGTTATCATCTGTTTTACTCTAACTGGTCTTGTGTAAATTTCCTACCCTATCCCAGGACGTTTCGCTTTCATAAGTGATAATCTGCATTTTCCCATGTTCCTTCCAAACCTGTTACCGATTCACCTGGTCTGTCCCGAAACCTAAATGCTGGCACAACTTTTCAACTTACCATTATAATGCGATCAATCAGAGTGCTGACTCTGAAACCCTGCACCATTCCTGCTTCTCTAGTAGTTCGTATCATGCGATTTATTCGTATACGATACGTATTTTCCCTAGGCATCTTGGAACATTCCTGTCACACTTCGTATAATCTTGTTATTCAAACTGATTAATTCATATTTCGGTTATGTACTTAGTGCGCACGCTTCCTTAAACAGTCTGTCTATGGGCAGCAACATCAGATCGTCCTGGTTGTCCCGGGGTTGAAACTGTTGAGTACTGCACTTTGAACTTTTGCATGGTCAGGTTTTTTGTATGACTGTTTTATTCTGGACGTTTGTACTGGCTCATATGACACACTCGTAACTTGATGAACATTCACCAGCCGAGTGTTCTTATGGTTGCCTTTCACGCTTGAAAACAAAGTTTCTCCAAATCAAGTGAATTATATAGAATAGCGAACTGAACTAACTGAAATGATAAACGTAACACAGGGTATAATGGAGGTCATATAGAGATTTGTTGTGGACGGAATAAAAATAGGGCAGGTGGTGAGTGTGTGCGTCAGCTCAGTCAACAGTTTCAAACCTGTGTAAGCAATCGAAGATGACTACCCCTGGCAAACGTTGATAGCAAAGACCAAAGAGCAAAAAGCCTGGATCGTGTTTCGTTGTTTGAAAATGTCCGCCGCCGGACTATTTTGGGTCATCAATATCGGCAATTATTGTCAGTTGATCCAGCAATCATGCATTTCTGAGGTGAGCGGAAATTTCGTGCAGCCCACTACATGCCTACAAGGTTGATCGCGTGACAGATGCTTAAAGCATATCCTGACATAGCTAAGACTTAAGTTAGACTCAGGTGAGCATGGCCGAAATGGTGGTCAAACTGGAAAATATCTCCACCAAATGTAGTCAAACAGAAGGCAGAAATTTAGGATATTAATTGTTGACTCCATAATTTATAGAAATAACCTCTAGTAACGACGTGTCTGATGAGAGTTTATAATGTCCTAACCACAGCGAATCTCGTCTGCTTTTAAATCTGGATTACAACGGAACTCAACCGAGGTGGTTGAAACGTAACGTGATTAAATATGCCCAAATGTCGTGATCTTCTTTAACTCATTAGACCAAACGGATTGAACGTTACATCAACCTTATTGGTTGAAAATGAGTAAAGAAAAGGGAGTAGCCATTAAAAGAGCTGTTTTGCGTTTTCAACGAAACTATCGTTAGATATAACCGCAAGGGTTCAAAACTATGTACTGTTTGTTACACTAGATCACTATACTGAGACGAACGCTGATTGCAGTTTGAATACGCTCATCTCGCTTGTGAATGACATGAGGCTGTATTGTAAACCACAGATATTAACCGACTCAGGATAAAAAGCAAAATAGCGTTAAATCGGAAGTCTTCAGATCCCACTGAGCAGACACACTTGCATCGTTGAATTTTCTTCAGGTATGTTGTTTAGCTACTGGAGTGCACATTTAGCTTAAAAGGGCGGACTTTTCATCCGTTTTTGTCTACTTTATCAGCATGTTTTAAGATAATGAAAGAAGTTCCGGTCATCTATCTCACCATCAACAAGATGAGTCTCGAAAATGCAACACTGAGCACATCTAGTCAAACAATGGTTTTCAGAGAAAAGTTGTACTGGCAGTATACTAGAACATGTGTTGTCTTACACACAATTAATCTGTGAAAGTCGAAAGCTGTCTAATTAGTGGGAAAGATGACTTTCACCCATAATGATTGTTGAGCAGTTGCGCTTCAATTCCACTTTGCAAACTATGGAAGTTTCTGTCACTCTGTTTAAGAACAACAGTGAAAAAACAGTGGGAAACCCATTCTGGACCCACAAGTTTACGCTGTTAAGACCGCCAGTTAGTGAATGGTTGACGAGCAAGCTTACTGGTAAGAACTTGCACAGTTGTAGATATTAGTGCTACAGCGTCCTTCTCCAAGTCTCCTGCAATTATTCTTTCTCTGATAGGAATTAATGTACAAAGTCCCTCTCTAGAAGAGTGACTGATTCTCTTTATCCTGTCAATATTACGTTTTTACATCTATGTATAACCGTGCTTGAATCCGTCATATGTAATGCATTATCTCAACTGAGACAACCTCAGCTGGAGTAACTCTGTTTGACAATGATTTTATCAAGCTTATTTGAACCCAGTGTGACACGATGAAATGATTGGTAAGAAACTCATAGTTTATGAGCGGGCTAGTGAGCTTTCGGCTTAAATAACTCATGGTGATTGACATATTATATAAAATGGGTGAAGTGCGCTAGCCGAAAGACTTATCTGAATGTGAAGGCTGCGACCAAATGTGGGTGGTGTTCAATTTTGAAATTATGTAAATGATTGTAGGTGGCCCTGTACAAATCATGCCGCACAGCCTCCTCGGGAGTTGTTCAAACTTCAGTCAGTGAGTCGAAGAAACACAAAACAGCATTCTAATCACCTCATTGTGTGAGGGAGATTGAAGCAGATCACTAGATACCCGATAAACTGCAATTCAAGCTGAGACACATCTATGGTTCAACCATTCTCAATACATAAATAATGTAATAAATCGTAATAATTGTAATAAACTGTTTACATTATCAAATCCAGGAAGTGTTCTAGTTTGTGTCTTCACATAAACAAGACATCCCGAGCCAGTGTGTCTATATCGAAAAGGAACCGCTACATATGACGGGTTGTTTTGATCAACATCTTTGGGTGATTGCCTATAGTATGATACGCACTACCTTAATGCAAATCGCCTTTGCTTGAGAACCTTGGCAGTTCAGTGTCCTCATTTACCCACTAAAGGCTTAACGACATCTTGTTAATCACCTTCTTCACTCAGCGCATCGGCGCCAGTAGCCTCCTACTGAGACAGTTACGTAGTCCACTCCCATTCCCTGCTGGTGTACTCTGTTGACCTTTAGACATTAGCTGCCTCTCACTTGTTGTTATGCGGTTAAACTACACGTCAAACTTCTTTGTAATGGGCTTTAACGTAGCTTGGTTCAATACTAAATAGTGTGACGCAATGTCTGCAAATAAAAGAATGAACCAGTAGTGAAGTACCGGTTTCTATCCTAAATCCAGTAGGGTACCTCATTTTGGGCATGGAATACAGGGATCAGCTCTCCTTAGTCAGGAATGCCTGTACCTGCACTTGCACCATTTTGAAAGCGAGCCATAGGGCGTTGCTGAGGTTACCGCATGAAATCCTGTAATGCATTCGGTCGGTTTTTGACTCATACTAAAGTTTCATTTGGATCTACTGCGATGTGGCTTTGTCCGATTTGTGTAAAACTTTGTGATGAAATATTGATCCAGAAAGCATCCGTAATGGACACTTGAGAATACGTGTAGAAAAAAAACAGTTATCATGGTTTTGTGCAAAAGCTCTGGGCTACAAGCTGGATAGCTTAGAAAATAAGCATCCTTTCGTCCAATTTCGTCATTTTGACGCCCGATCTATTTGCGACCTTGTGCCTAAAAATAAAATATTATAATCTTGATGGTCAATGTGTACGAGAGTGCGGTTACTGGCAACAGGAGGCACGAGAAATTGACCGGTATCTTCGATCTTGACGAAAACAAGTGGGAAATCACAGTTTAGATAAGATCACCGTGATAAACAATTGTCGTTGGTCCTTCTTGCTGCTCTGCAGTATGCTTGATGTCTCAGCCCTCGCTGACATCATACTTTCGATTAAAACAAACGCTTATGCATAGTAAAGAATTTGGTTGGTGTAAACGGAACCGCAGTATTTCCAACCAGTCCGTGTCGAAAATATTAGCATAATGAAATGTGGAACGACAGTAGAATCAAAAGACTTCCTTTCAGAGTCAAAAACTGCTGGGGTCAGCCCCCACATTAAGATTTATTTAGTTATTCCACTTCCCGACAAAGTTACCTGTTCGATTTTTGTTTACGCTACTCTACTGTCCTATACCAACTGGAAGAATATCACTTCTGCTCTATCCCGTTTCGATAATAAACTGCCGTTATGTTCCCTTCAAAGCAACGTTTGGAACCTGGTTGGTTAGCTGGTTAAACTCGCGTGTATGATGACGCTCAGTTGTCGTTTTTTGGGTACATAAAGCACTAAGCCGATCAGATTTGTATCCCATTTGCACAAAAGTGACTATATCTCAGGCTTTAGCCTAAGTCGTTTGCAGACAGTTGTCAACTAATATAATCGGGTCGGGATGTGTTCTTCAAAACAACTAACTTTCACTATTGCTAATTTGGAACAGTGGAAAAGATTTCAATACCGCAAACATCATCTAGTAAACATTCTGCTTAAGATACCTTCCTCAATAAGCTAACATGGATGCCTCCTTCTCTGCTTCAAATTAAGTTCACAATACACCTGTGATCGTTGCCTGGTGGTTACCTTGTCAAACCTAACCCTTTGTTCTCCACTTGTCAACAGTGAACCTCTTTTACATGCGTGCTAAGCTTGGCATTTATTGCTTCTGTCCTACGAAGTAGCTGATCTACCCATTTGGCTTTTGTCTATTGTCTGAGAAGACAGCAGGTGGTCTTGGATGGCCCCGTGGACAGTCAGCCATTCTAGAACCTTGGCAACTAAAATATGATGGCGAAACCGATTTGTCTCCGCGTGTTCTCTGTTGTAATCAAACGGATTCACGTTGTGGACAACGAGGTTTGATCATGGAAACAGTAACCAAGATTAGCAGTATGACAGTTAATCTTGTTAGGGAAATGAAACCCGGAAGTAGTTATTAAATCACACTGATTAATTGCTGAGTTATTGCATTGCCGGAATTAGTGAAGATCGTCCGTGAAATGTTATGGATCACGTAATACTCTCAGTCACAAACAAATAATTGCCAACATTCGTTTGATACTAGTTACTTTGCAAGTAAGCAGATTAATCGTGGATTGACTGAAAGAGACAATTCTTGAAAGACTTCGGGAAGTTGTACATGAACTTATTGTTGCAGATGATAATTCTCCGTTGCCAAATCGCTCTTCTACGACACTCTTACTGTGTACAGTGACAAGCGACAGACGGAAACAGGTTAGTTGGGAGTGTTATGCTTTAGGACCCAGATAACCCCAGACAACTCCTGTTCTGTACCGTTGAATTCCACTGCGTAAACTATTTGAATTTCTGTCCTTCCCTAATAACCACATGTTTCCCACAACAACTTACGGCATCTGACCGTTAGTTCCGGCGGACAGTTGAAAAAATAGTATTCTGAGTAATCTAGTAGATTGTTTTTTCAGTTAGGCGTATAGTACTGGCGAAGTCTTAAATGGATATTCTTTCAATCAATCAGCAGATGGTTTGCCCTACAGGTACATACCAAAGACACATATGGTTGAATTATTCCCGCCAACATCCACTCCACGGTGCAGTAATTATATTGTAATGAGCACAAAGGAACGCTCTGAGAGCCTGATGTCCACAACAGGTCATATCAGTGGGATAATACAAAAGTCGACATTCTCAGGTGCATGAGGGTGACCTGATAAACCTATGTAACCGTTTATTGATAGAGGTTTAAGGCGAAAAAATGGCAGTATTACGTGTGGTTCGAAAAAATTCATTCGCAAATCGTTTGCATACAATTATCGGTACTCTTTTTTGAGAGGGAGAAAGTGTGCTCTCGTATACATTACTGAACAAAGGAAACTGAGACAGATTGTTAAGATCTTCTGCATGACATGAAAATAGCACGGCTCTCATTAGTAATTGAGTGACCTTTAACTGTATACTGGCTGAATGTCTACTCACCCAGAGTGAGCGAGACAACGTGTTATTGTCATCAGTCAGTACTCCTCAGTATCCACCACGTACACGATGTGTGCCGAATACGGTCCATCCGGTTCAGCATAAGTCTATCGAGATCAGCATACCGGCCGTTGATAACCAGAAGTTAATGACTGATAGAAATGTGTAAAGTGAACTGGTAAGTCACAAATTCGTCATAGGATACTATGATAACAGGATACATGTGGGGATACACCAAAGTGAGTGGGTGAGATATGACATTGACGTTCCCACAATGCAAGGCGATGGTGATTCAAATTATACTTGAGATGCTATCCGGTCAGCTGGACTGAGTGAGTCGAGCTTCCGTGACCATAAAACTAGTAGTTTTCTCCAAAAGGACAGAGCGGGAGCATTCTTTAACAAAATTACCCGTCGAAAATAACCCAACATTCCACGATGATTATGCGATGAACTTACGCGAAGAAAATTCGACCCTTTTCCAAACGAATAACTGCTGATTGATTTGTGGATTTTTTCCAGGTGTATACCGTATTCTGGATACGGTACCTGGTCAGGAATAAAAGTAACAGATGCGGCGTTTGTGTTAAAATCGGTTAATCGAGCATCGGGCGGTATTTAACGCCGGTATCTTGGTGATCAATGCCTAGAGGTGAATGCGTGTACGTAAAAGTTTAGTTAATCGAGAACGGAAACCATGCTTGAGTGTCAAAATTTATCAGAAAGACGATTAATTTCTAAGTTGTTGTTACTTCCTACCATAGAAACATCAGATACTGAAGTTTGCAGTCAATACCTCATTTTGAAACTTACAATACGATCCAGGAGCTTGAGCCAGCTTGACTGTACATTTACTGTCAACGCACTTAACATCCGCACTAATCTGCAGGCGCGGTAGAGTATGAAACAAAAGGCACAACTAACCTTCAAATGAGTTATAAACTTATCTATCGTTTTAGATTTCAAGTCTTTCCAGTCCATAGACTCGTATTATCCGTTTTGTGAATGCCCGCATACTTCTGACTGATCCAGTCATTCTGCAGTAATTTCCTTTTGGTCTGTAGACTTCAGACCACTCGCAAGAACAATAAAACTTCTATCAAATTACAGTAGTACATCAAGTTTCTATTTTAATAACTTGGTTGAGTAATTGTGAAGCAGACTGTCAAACCCATATGTAGTGTTCACAGTTCTCTTTGTACGGATCCTTCCAGGGTTGTATAACGTAGTCAGTCAAACCTAGATGCAAAATCTGACTTGTCCGTAAATCTGTCAGCAGGTTTTCTGTCAAACCCTTACTCATCATTAGTTCTGATCAATTCCGATCTTCTTACACAAAGGTGACTGCTAATCGGAGAATTTTTATCCACTAAAGTGTGACTATGCAATTATTGTTCTTTCTCTTCCTATTCCTCCTGAGGTTTATAAGGCAAGTTCTTGACTTGGTTTGGTCTGTCTTAGCATGGTCTAGATCGTTATTATCTATCGCAAAGTTTGTCACTGTCTAAAATGAAAATCAATCAATAGAGGTTTGTCTCACGGTTCGTATAACTTTTTATTCGCTATTGAGAAAGTTCCTATATTTCGTTTTCAACATTCATTGGTTGCTATTCCTTGTTCATGTTGATGAGTCCCAATTCATGCAGTGTCTGCTACCTATTCGAGTACAGTAACAGTGACAGTTTATTTGCTTTGATTTCACCACATCATCTTTCATTTGCAACGTACTTGTTTGCACGTCGTTTCTTAGCATTGTGAAAATGGGTGTGATGAAGCTGACTGTTACAAACCGAGGTAGCTGCAATTTCCCGTCACGACCTCTGTCATGGTTCCGTTTATTTTCATTTACCGTCGGTTGACTGGTTTTCAACCTCCCAGTCAGAGCGGCCGCTATCGCCATACAGGGGAGAGGATGAGAGGGGACACAGACACGTAGGCAAACAAGTCTTCACACATGCCAGTAACCACGCTGTCAACCCATCCTCTGATCCATACCGAAACATTGTTTGTGTAACGGTCGTCAGCCGGTGTGATAAAGACAACGTGCGAATGAACTGCATTTGTGATTGTCCAACATTCCACCTCCAGATTGTACGCCAGGTACTGGTCACTAACTGATCGATGAACTGTGTGATTAGTTCCCTCAGACGGATTAGTTCGCTGGTTTTCCGTCCGATAAGAAGCGGGTTCATATGGTGACATCGTGTCTGGGACTGATATTGCACACGAAGCTGATGCGTAGATTAAGCAATCTATCAGTTGTGGTCACGTGCTTTGCACTTGTTATCAAAGTGTTCACTAGCAACAGGATCACGACCAAGCGCCATTTGTTCCAGGGAGCACAGCAGACGGCATATGTTGTCCTTTCAAATGCCTGAAAGAGTCACAGATACTAACTGAAACAGTACATTGGTAGAACACATACGAGGTTTAAACGGTAAATCAACAAAGTTGGTGAATTACCTCACGGTAGGCACCACTGAACGTTCGACCACTTTCGCACGTAGCTGCAGTGGTTATGGGTGAAGTGAAATGTAGATGATATTTCAAATGAACTCACTGCAGGTTTGGTCACTTCGGTCACGGTAGGTTTGTTCACATGATGTTGTTAAAATGTGAGCTGCAAGTCTTGAACAAGTT